>JAWNNP010000497.1:0-257269 GCA_035044805.1 Leucophenga maculata
GTCTTAATATCCATAAATTCTCCAAGATCTTATTGTCTTATCTATTTGCTGTAACAAACATCGAGGTGGCAAGATTCTTACAGACAAAGTCCGATGGAAAAAGAGAAAAAAAACTATAAATTTTTTTGGATACATGGTGCACTCAAATAGTTCGGCCTGGCTCGTCGGCAATCGGTGTGGGTTCTTAGTTGCCATGACCAAAATTTATCAAAAGATCTATGCCTTAGTGTTACTCGAATAAATAAAAAAAATAAATTTTGAGTGCTATAATTCTAAACAAGGAAGCAACTGAGAAAACAAACATAGCAAAGAAGAAAGAAAATAAACAGGTAGAGCTGAACCGTCGGAGATGATGCTGCTGATGGTGTAATGCAGCCTGAAGATGCCCACCCTACCATGGATCACTAAAAAACCCTAATTATAACTTTACTAGTGATCCCCTTATGTAAACCAAAGATCTAATTTTCCATCATTTCACCAGAATCAGGCTTCAAAACCCTCATTAACGCATAACGAAAAAAAAAAATATTACTATACACTAGTATACAATAAACACATAAAAGGGCGGATTTCCAATTCAATGATTAACATAATTTGTTTAAAAGGAACATATTCTGACTCAATCTTAACCTTAAACAATTTAAATTTAAAGAATATACAAAAAAAAATATTCCAAAGAAAAGAAATTATTTATACCAATGGTATGCCCTTTTAACCCTGGACAAAATTTACAATGACTAAGTATATGGCAATAAGTTCAGAATTCTAGCGGTAATAAAAAAAAATTAATAAAAAATAATTGGCGATAATCAATATTAACGCTTTTGGCAATTTATGTTTGAATTATATAATAAAACAAATGAAGAAAAACTCACCAGATATATCTGCAAACCATCCATCGAAGAAAGGCCTTCCGTCGAGTGTGTGTGGCTACTGGCAAAATAATTAAAACAAACATAAGCTGCCAAAACTTCTAAACCAAATTAATTTTTACAAGTTAGACCAAATGAAATTATTACCATTAACTATCCAAATTTAACATTTTCTTTTCTTTGGGTTCAATTAGCAAATTTAAATTAATAAAAGAATTAACATCTATATAAACCAAAAATTCAATTATCTGCCCACATTAAATTATAGCTACATTTAAAGATAACAAAAAAAAAATTATATATATATAGTACTTCATTATTTCATTATTATTCATTAATTAGTTTCGTATGGCACTTTAATAAACGGAAACATTAAAAATTACAGCCTTTTCTATTTAATCGCCGCACCAGTCACCCCCGTTAAAGCGGCTAATGCTGCACCCGATCCTTGTTGCACCTTCGCTGCGTCAGAGCCGCCTTCAGCGTGTAGTTCGTAGCTCGAATGATCCCACTTGGTAGCATACCAGTGACGCCACTGTACAAGCACCCAAAATTCAGCTGCACGCTGCCAATGTACCTCCAGATGAAAGAGGCGGTAAACTCAAACAGGATTGTTAGCCGCAAAATTCACTTCTGATTCGGCCAGTTGTAGGAACAAAATTTTAATTTTGTGTAAAACAGATAATTCAGGCAGCAATATTAAATGGTTTTTTCTTTTTTTTCTTTTCAAACAGCCAGTTTGAGCGACCGAATTTAATTTCTTTTTTTTTTTTTTTTTTTAAAAAAAACAGATATTTTCAGCAGCAGAACTCAACCAGACAGTTCAAGCCACCGAACTCAACTCCCTAGTAGCACTCATTCAGCGCCAAAAGTCTCCCACCAAAATCAAAAAAAAAGCAGTATTTTTCCAATTGGATTTAATAAAGCGTAAAACACAGTAACTGTCTAACTGGATTATATAAAGCGAAAAAAAAAACAGTAACTGTCCCGATCGTTCTTTTTCTCTTTCTCTCTTACTTTCCAATCAAAAAAATCTCTTCCTCTTCGTTCCCACACACCACTATCAACACTCACAGTGCAACCAATGGCAGGGACGGACACTCACCATGACCCCAGGTCACTAGCGACAGGACATTACATTTTCC
This sequence comes from Leucophenga maculata, assembly GCA_035044805.1. Lineage (NCBI taxonomy): Eukaryota > Metazoa > Arthropoda > Insecta > Diptera > Drosophilidae > Leucophenga > Leucophenga maculata. The sequence continues at coordinate 2,018 of JAWNNP010000497.1, forward strand.
CCCCCACCAAAATCATAATTTAGGGTTGAAAAACGATCCAAATTATGATACACCTGGAGCGAAACAAATGTTACTATTGCCGAATGTCTTTGCAATGATATTTGCCTATCAAATGGCCTTGGCAATCTTCTATCATGTAATAGCTATTACCAATTTTCTCCCGAATTCGAGCTTTGATGAATGTGGGTGCAAGTTTGGCATTATATCCCTTGCAAAAATTGCTCTGAGAAAAATTCCGACGAAATACCTCTTGACCTTTTTTATAAGATATGTCACGACTTCGAAGATTATATGTCTTTTCATTTCGTCTTTGTTGATTGAGTATATTGGTTATCGCTTTGCTTCTAATGATATCTAAAGAATCTTCTCGATCAAGTTGTATAGTTCTATCTTCTAACAGGTTTAGCTGACGCAATAAGCTGTAAGCGTTTCCATTCAAAATCATTTGTTGCCCAAACATTATTCTATAAGGCGAGGAACCTATCGCAGAATGCACTGTTGACCTAAGTGCACAACACACGCTACTGAGTTGTTCATCCCAATTAGATTGCTTTGTTGTAATATATGTCTTGATGCCAGCGATCACAGATCTATTCACCCTTTCAGAGGCATTTGCTTGCGGTGAATGTACTGCAGTGAAAACATGCTGTATACCATACTTCTGCATAAGTAAAGCAAATGTTACAGATCTGAACTGAACTCCGTTATCGGTCACAATGCATTGTGGGACCCCAAAGCAATGAAACAATTGTTCTTCCAGATAATTTAAAATGCTGTCTGCTGTGAATCTTCTAACCGTTTTCAGAAAAGGAAACTTTGTGAAATGATCAAGAACTACAAGGATGCCCACATTCCCTAATCGTGATCTAGGATACGGACCCAGAAAGTCGATATATAGTTTTTGAAACACTCGATGTGTGACAGAAGTTTTACCCATTGGAGGCCTCAGAGTTTGATTGGGATGCTTGGTAGTTTTACACATCTCACAGGCATTGACATACTCTTTCACGTCCCTTACCAGATATGGCCAGAAATAAAAACGTCTAATATTTTCAATCGTCTTACTAATACCACAGTGCACAGCCAGTGAATCATCGTGAGCCACCTTTAGTACCTGAGGAATTAAATCTTTAGGCACCCAAAGTTTCCAAATTGCGTCATCAAATAACCTATCGCCAACAGGATGCTCAGTACGTCTATACAACCGATTATTGACTACTTTGAGATCTGGCAATTGACCAGAATTGCGTTGAACCGTCTCTAGCCGCTCTAAATATTCTGGTGTTTTGAAATATTTAGCGACGTTCTCATCGTTTAATATATCAAGAGAAGATAAATTTTCACAGTACGTTCGAGATAAAGCATCAGGAACCACATTATCAGAACCTTTTCGATGTTCAATTTTGAAACGGAAACCTTGAAGCTTAAGTGACCACCGTGCCAGTCGTGAACTGAGGTCACTTTGGGACATGAGCCATTTAAGGGAAGCATGATCAGTCACCACGGTAAATTCATATCCCTCAACATAAGGACGAAACTTTTTAATTGCTAGTACAGCCGCTAAGCACTCCTTCTCCGTTACAGAGTAATTGCGTTGCGCTTTATTTAATTTCTTTGACATAAATGCAATCGCAATTTCATCGCCAGTTCTATTTGTTTGTACTAATACGCCTCCTACTCCGGTGTGACTTGCATCACAATGGATAGCAAAAGGTTTACCGAAATCAGGACTATGCAGTACTGGTGCTGTACACATGTGTTGCTTTAATAACTCAAAGCTTTTTTCTGCGTCACTTGTCCAATTGAATGCTTTCTTGCCTTTCAGCGCATCTGTGAGCGGTGATGCCACGGAGGCATAGTTACGAATGAACTTGTTATACCAACAAGTCATTCCAAGGAAACGACGCAATTGCTTGTGGGACCTTGGCGTTGGAAAATTCAGAATTGCTGATATTTTGTCAGGATCAGTACGAATAGTTCCTTCTCCCACCAAATGACCGAGATATTTCACTTCCTTTAAGCAGAATTTACTCTTCTCTACGTTAATTGTGAGGCCACCCTGCCGAATATGTTCTGCAAGTTCCTTAAGCACTTCCATGTGACGATCAAACGAATCCGACACAATGAGCAAGTCATCCAAATAAACGAACACCTCGTTTCTTAAATATGGCGGGACAATCTTGTCCATTAGCCGGGACATGGTTTGTGGGGCGTTACAAAGCCCAAAGGGCATAACCCGATATTGGTAAAGTGGTCTACCTGGTATAGTGAACGCAGTTTTATCCCTAGAAGATGGATGTAATGGAATTTGCCAAAATGCATCTTTCAAATCTAAGCTTGAGATATACTCAGCCTTTGGGAGACGACTTAAAATTCCATTTATATGTGGCAATGGATACGCATCCTTTACAGTTACTCCATTTAATTTTCTGCTATCTAGACACAGACGCACCTTACCAGGCTTACGGACGAAAACCACTGGTGAAGACCAGGCGCTCTCGGACTCCTCGATAACCCCTAAAGAAAGCATTCGATCCACTTCCTCATAAATAAGCTTCTCTATTGCAGGAGAAACTGGATAGTGTCTTTGCTTTACTGCCTTTGAACTACCAATGTCAATGACGTGATTAAGTAAGGAAGTACGACCTAAACCATTTACTGCAAAAGATGGAAATAACGCAATTACGTTTTCCAGCTGCTGCTGCTGTGTAGCAGTAATCGGTAGAAAATTTGGATTTTCTAGAGCTGCCATATCAAAACTGGGTTTCACAAAGTTAGGAGGAAGCAAATCAAAAAGAATCCAGAAATCAATACCAAGGTATAAATTCTGAGCTAGAGTAGGGATCAAATAAACTGAGATCGGCTTGATTATACCGTTGTAAGAGATTTCAGTGTTTAATTTGCCAACTACATTCTGCGTTTTGCCATCAGCGGTTCTAACCGAGCATTTGAATGATTTAAAGTGTACACCCTTGTTCAAAATTTGTTGCGCAAAATCACCACCAACGCAAGTGATCGAAGCTCCAGTATCTAATAAACCGATGACTGATCGATCCAACAAGTCTACCTCCACATAGGGCCGTTGGTCACTAGGTTGGTGTATAATGGTAGAAATAACTCTAGCTTTTTCAGTTTTTACTTTTTTCCAGAACAAACGTCGTCGTTCTCTTGATCGCCTAGCATCACTAACTAATTTTTTTCTAACAGCGCTACTTAATGACTTTTCAAATATGGATGAACTAATTGGTTTTTTTACGTTCAGCTGTTCAAAGTCAGTTGTGTCAGTAGATGCATCACATAGTTTTCCGTTTTGTTTTATTACATTTGGCCCGAAGTTGGAGCATCGTTGCTCTCGGTCATCGTACCTAATGATCGGTGTTGTTTGCGTGCACTTCGTTGAGGTGCACGCACTGTGTAGTTTTTTATCCCATTACAATTAGGGCAGTTCGGTTTGTAGACATCCGAAGCCCCGCAACCATAACAAAAAACTCGTCTTTCGGCCATGCAGTCCGGATAGCGATGTCCCGCCACGCCGCAATTCCAGCAATTAAGAGAAATAGCCGAAATATCTTCATTATCGGAATCTAAACCAGCTTGAATCTCTTCAATAGGTTTTCGAAACGAAACAGATCTGGATGACACAGCACTTCTCTTGATACTTTGCATGAAGTGTTCACGCTTCCGTACATAATGTCGGAGTTGGGCTACGGTCTCAATCTCAATGTTCAACAATTCATGCTGAACTTCAGGCAAGAGATTTCTCCTAAGTATCTCCACCAACGACTTCTGAGTTAATGGAGTTTCCAACCTGTCTGTTAGATCTGATATAATTTCGTAATAACTGTCAAATGTTTCGTTCACCTTTTGTTTGCGCTCTCTAATGAGTTCGCGAATGTCAACATCTGAACGAGTATCCCTATACTGACTGCGTAATGATTCACAAAGTTGATTCCATTGGACAGAATCCACCGTCTTGTGGTACCGCCAGAACCATTCACTGGCTTTTCCTTCGAATAATATGCTAACATATTTACAAAGAAGATTAAAATCACCTCCCAATGTTTGCAGCGTCAGGGTTTGAACTCGGTAAATGAAACTGTCTACAGTTATGCCATTGGTGTTCCCTGTAAATTTAATCTTCCAATTACTTAAAATGTGGCTAACCTTATCAGGTTTTGAGTGAAATTCAGATAAATCATGTGTCCCAGTCGATGCTGATCGTGCTGGATTATTAATATTATTTGGATTACCATTTACACCTGATACCCTACCAGTCGTAAAAAGGAACTGTTCTAACGTCTGTTGAGACCCGGCAGGTATTGAATGCGTATTAGACGGTGCCATAGGGGGTACCATGATTTGTACATCTGGTGGTGTTCTGTTTTCCTGGTCAACAGTATTGTTATGTGTCGTCATAGCCGATAATAGAGCTCGTTGCCGTTCAACAGCAGCATCCATTTGTGCTTGTTTTTCTCCCATGGCCAACAGAATAGGGTTAAGCACCGTATTTAACGTATTAGATATAAGGCCAACTATAGCCTGCTCTTGTGCACTTGAAAACGCCACACCCGATGTGGTGGGAACATCATCTAGCGCACCGGCAACCATTTGTGAGGTATTTAAATCGAATAAATCGGATTGTGCTCTCGTAGCTAGATTATCCACACGCAGCTCTACAATAGACTTTGCGTTAGTCTTCTTCTGAAACCTGGTTGCGTATGGAATCGGAGCTGCTATCTCTGATGGGTTTGCATTAGTTTTATCTCCTCCTTCGAGGGTTGCACTGACATTGCCTCCACAGATTGGACATTTATTTTGATTCCCAGCTGTTTTATGCAAACATGATTTATGGAAAACATGATCACAATGGGCTAAACGAACTAACTGAGCATGGTGTATAATGGGATTGTTACAGACTTTGCAATGGACAATATCAGTCCGTATATCATCTGTACTATGGTTCAGAGGCATGGTTGTAAAATCAGAAAGTTCGCCAAATCAGATTAATAAGAATTTTTTTTTTTTTTTTTTTTTTTTTAAAATTTCGATAAATTCAAAAAAAAAATAATACGCAAAATTATAGCCTGATATCTGGATCAAGTCTGGAATTAGATAATTGTACAAAAAAAAACATTCTCCGACAGAATAATTTTTTTTTTTTTTTTTTTTTTTTTTAGTTCAGCTCTAGAATGAAAAGATATAGCGTAGCGAAAGATATAGAGTAGATATAGAGCGAAAGATATAGAGTAGACACCAACAATTAGGACATTCCAAACTCGTCAGGTTATATACCATACTGACAGTATACAAATCTCTATGACCGAGAATTGGATGAAAGTAGAAAACTAAAATGCCTTTCGTCACTTGGCTATGAAAACTCATGGAATGTTTTCGTAGACTCCAAATTCTGGAAAAAATCATTTAATTATCTTCAAAACACAAGATAACCCAGGTATTAAGAAAATAAAACTATCCTCATAATACAACGGTTTTCCTAAACGCTTCTAAAAAACGAAATAAAGGAAAATCCAGTAGTATTCACAGTTGGCATACCTGAATACCTTAAGAAAATAAGATAGGAAAAACAAATTTATATAAACTTCGAAAGAACAAGAAGCAACCAAGCACAGTGAACACTTCGTCTGGCTATATTACATACTCAAGAATGTGTGTATAGACTCCAAGACTATGACTATGGTTTCATAAACGCTTAAATTCAGCGAACTTATAGAAAAATCTATAGTCATCCCCGTGTCGCAGATGTACTCCAGAAGCATGAAATATTGTAATGAACCGAAAAATGATGTGAGAGCACGACAGGGCATAATAAAAATTTAAAAAAATAAAAATTACGAAAGATAATTCAATAAGGAAAATTTTAGTAGATGGAATTTATTACGCAAACGTTTGGCCCCACGTTTGTCCCAATTTATTTATTATTCTACCCGTCGGGCCCCACGTTGGGCGCCATTTTTATTTATTGTAACAAACATCGAGGTGGCAAGATTCTTACAGACAAAGTCCGATGGAAAAAGAGAAAAAAAAACTATAAATTTTTTTGGATACATGGTGCACTCAAATAGTTCGGCCTGGCTCGTCGGCAATCGGTGTGGGTTCTTAGTTGCCATGACCAAAATTTATCAAAAGATCTATGCCTTAGTGTTACTCGAATAAATAAAAAAAATAAATTTTGAGTGCTATAATTCTAAACAAGGAAGCAACTGAGAAAACAAACATAGCAAAGAAGAAAGAAAATAAACAGGTAGAGCTGAACCGTCGGAGATGATGCTGCTGATGGTGTAATGCAGCCTGAAGATGCCCACCCTACCATGGATCACTAAAAAACCCTAATTATAACTTTACTAGTGATCCCCTTATGTAAACCAAAGATCTAATTTTCCATCATTTCACCAGAATCAGGCTTCAAAACCCTCATTAACGCATAACGAAAAAAAAAAATATTACTATACACTAGTATACAATAAACACATAAAAGGGCGGATTTCCAATTCAATGATTAATATAATTTGTTTAAAAGGAACATATTCTGACTCAATCTTAACCTTAAACAATTTAAATTTAAAGAATATACAAAAAAAAATATTCCAAAGAAAAGAAATTATTTATACCAATGGTATGCCCTTTTAACCCTGGACAAAATTTACAATGACTAAGTATATGGCAATAAGTTCAGAATTCTAGCGGTAATAAAAAAAAAATTAATAAAAAATAATTGGCGATAATCAATATTAACGCTTTTGGCAATTTATGTTTGAATTATATAATAAAACAAATGAAGAAAAACTCACCAGATATATCTGCAAACCATCCATCGAAGAAAGGCCTTCCGTCGAGTGTGTGTGGCTACTGGCAAAATAATTAAAACAAACATAAGCTGCCAAAACTTCTAAACCAAATTAATTTTTACAAGTTAGACCAAATGAAATTATTACCATTAACTATCCAAATTTAACATTTTCTTTTCTTTGGGTTCAATTAGCAAATTTAAATTAATAAAAGAATTAACATCTATATAAACCAAAAATTCAATTATCTGCCCACATTAAATTATAGCTACATTTAAAGATAACAAAAAAAAAATTATATATATATAGTACTTCATTATTTCATTATTATTCATTAATTAGTTTCGTATGGCACTTTAATAAACGGAAACATTAAAAATTACAGCCTTTTCTATTTAATCGCCGCACCAGTCACCCCCGTTAAAGCGGCTAATGCTGCACCCGATCCTTGTTGCACCTTCGCTGCGTCAGAGCCGCCTTCAGCGTGTAGTTCGTAGCTCGAATGATCCCACTTGGTAGCATACCAGTGACGCCACTGTACAAGCACCCAAAATTCAGCTGCACGCTGCCAATGTACCTCCAGATGAAAGAGGCGGTAAACTCAAACAGGATTGTTAGCCGCAAAATTCACTTCTGATTCGGCCAGTTGTAGGAACAAAATTTTAATTTTGTGTAAAACAGATAATTCAGGCAGCAATATTAAATGGTTTTTTCTTTTTTTTCTTTTCAAACAGCCAGTTTGAGCGACCGAATTTAATTTCTTTTTTTTTTTTTTTTTTTAAAAACAGATATTTTCAGCAGCAGAACTCAACCAGACAGTTCAAGCCACCGAACTCAACTCCCTAGTAGCACTCATTCAGCGCCAAAAGTCTCCCACCAAAATCAAAAAAAAAGCAGTATTTTTCCAATTGGATTTAATAAAGCGTAAAACACAGTAACTGTCTAACTGGATTATATAAAGCGAAAAAAAAACAGTAACTGTCCCGATCGTTCTTTTTCTCTTTCTCTCTTACTTTCCAATCAAAAAAATCTCTTCCTCTTCGTTCCCACACACCACTATCAACACTCACAGTGCAACCAATGGCAGGGACGGACACTCACCATGACCCCAGGTCACTAGCGACAGGACATTACATTGCACAAAATTAATATACACTTTTACCTTTGGTGTTGTTCAGTATCTAAATGACACCAAACGCCATTAGGGCTCTGCAATGCCACTTTTCTTAAAGAGGCAGAAATGCGATTTGTATATCGTCGCACTTTCAAGCATATCACTAAAGTACCTTGCACATTGTAGCTGTAACTCCTGGTGAAACTGATCAGCTACTCGGCGCCAATTGATTTTGTCAATTGGATGAAGGGGGCGCGAATAGATCTGCGCAGCTCATGTATGAATCTGGGCATGCCGTCATTGTGCCTGCGGGGCTTGGCATTTGGACAACGAGTTTCGGCTGCAGTGGTCTTTATTTGGTGGTCAAACTCTAATAAAACATCATATATAACAGCTGCAGAGTCTAAGACCTCGGCCACGCACTGAGCGATAAGCGAAATAGCGATGCATTTTTGCATTGTATGCCCTTCGTCGCTCAACAATGAATTAAAAATGACGTCGGTGTAGCTTATAGTTCAGTGCGTGACTGAAGCCTAAGGTGACTTCAACTTCTTTGTGCAATATCTGGCTCAATAAGACTGCGTTTCAATCAGCAGCGAATTAGAAATTTTGTGTCTAAGCTAGCAAACGTGGTCCCAAAATCTGACACCGTCCTTCGAAAGCTGCGTGGGCAGTTCACTGCGCCAAATTCAATACGATGCGATTGATGTAGCGACAAATGCAAACTGAACATTATTGGATAGCACTGAACAATGGGAAAGTGATTCTCGTACAATATTATTACTTCATGCGTTTCTGCGATGGAGGATGATACTGATTTATGTACACCACATTTGATTTTGCTGTTGTAGACGAAGTTGGATGTTGTTTTTAATATGAGCGGCAGCATCATATTTGCCATGAGTTGCAGTTGGTTGATTGGCAGAGTATGTGGTATACCGTAAAGTTTCGTGTTTCCTAGTAGCCGTGTGCCGCTGAGAATTATGACAATGTTGTTGCATTGCGTGAAGCAATATAATTGTAATTAGGCGTTTGCCATGCCGCAATTTCCCGAAACTACTTAAGCGTTTTGCGATTTCAGTAAAATATTAGTCGAAATTATTAAATTCTTTGTGTTTGCTGTCAAATTCAGATAAAATGATATAAAATCGCAAAACGCAAAAGTGAAAAAGGAAGCATGTCTGAATAAAACAATTTGACTTTAGTATTAGCTTTTAATTTTTTTTTTTTTTTGCAGTTCATTTTGATACATTTAAATTTTTTTTTTACAAAGTTTTCATCGTTTTTGTTTTATTTTTTTTGTTTTCTCTCTCCAGTTCTTATTTCTAATATTTCTTTATGAAAAATATCAATACAAGTTAATCAGTTATATTATTTTTGCATCTTTTTCACAAATATTTTCGAATCGTTTTCTCAAAGTTATTTTGAGTCGGAATATACAATTATAAAAATTCTGTATTAGTAAAAAGAATTGCTAAATTGTACAATATTAAACAAACAAAAATATTCAACAAATGAAAATAATTTTTTTTAAATAAAATAAAAAAATATATATTTATTGCTTATGTATATTTCCATACCATAAAAAATTATTGCTTTCCATTGAATTGATACAATATTCGTTTATACACATTAAGGTATATATGAGCAATATTTAAACAAGTTAGTATTTTTTTTTTTTATAGTTTGAGCAATTTTGTTAAAGTTCAAAAATAAAATTTTTCTATAATTTTTTTTGTTAGCTAGCGAAATCAAGTTTATTTTTTTTTTAGCAATTTTTCGTTTTTTTTTTTTATATATGTATATATATTTATATATTTTTTTCATAAATATTTCGTGTTATTTTACCTTCATTATATTAATTTTCATGAAAAATTCTAAATGAAGCTGAGCTGCCTTGTGTGGACTAAGAAGTGTACGTTCTCATTTCTTGCAAAAAACAAATATCGTTCAATAATTTTTTTCAATAGTAATAATAATGAAAAAATTATTGTTTTTAATTATTTCGCTATGTTTAATCAAATTTTTTTTATTAATCACAATATCTGATTTGATTATTTAGTCTCTTTTAATCCTTGGGATATCACACTTATTTTTTAAATTATTTTTTTATAATAATTATTTAATTATATTTGAAACATAGTAATTTCTTTCTTTCTTCTTGATCTAAACTGTTGACACCACTGGACGGATTAGTGTCCTTCCTACACAACATCGGTATTACTTCTGACGAAATTCTTCAATCAAATTCTTTCCTTGATAATAAAGTCTTGAAATACATGGCTCTTGTTTAGTGAGCAGTTCGACCTGGAACATCTCAGCAAACCTCGAATCTACAAATTCTTGCAGCGCAACAGTATCGCATTTGGCAATAGAACCGGCCTCCATTTGGCATTGTTTACTGTAGCGTTGAAGATTGCGTATATCATCAGGAAGCGTTCGGAACTTGTCCGTAATCGAGACATTGCCAAAGTCTATATAGTGCACTTCGCATTTACCATTCTCAAGCACCTGCAAAATTTCGGCACGATAGTAGGCCTCATCGTCAGGGAATTGCGCAGCGCAAATTTCTCCCACCACAGGGTTTTTAAAGACAGAGAACAGTTGTTCCGCATCCAGTAACTGGTCTGTTACGTGCTCAAGCGCGGGAATGTCATGTTCTAACTGCAAATAGAACGACATTGGCGAGTTATACTGCACTATAGTACAATTGTAGAGGTCTGGCATCGGCGAGGACACAATGCCAGCAACCGAATTGCTCAACTCTTCTGCCAAGTCTTTGTATTCGATCTGCAATTGCACAACATATTTCTCAACATCATCATCAATGAGCTGCTTGCAATATTTTATTTCATAAAGCTCGCCAAAATGTGATTCAATTAATGTATTGAAAGCGTCGACTAACTTGGCCTGATCCACATCTTCCGGTATAGCATTCAATATGCAGTGCATTGCCAACCTTGGCACAGTACAAATCTGTGTAGGTAGCTGGTATATAGTCTTTGTAGTAATAACGTTGCCGCTGTCAATAAGAAATACCTTCCAGCCTTCGTTGTTCTTCAGTATTTCCTCCACTTTGCCGCGATAATAGCAATCCTCCTCTTCAGAATGGCATACGACAAGAATGTGTTCCATAATATTATCCAATGGAATAAATTTTGGTGCATTAGATTTCTCTAGTGCTTTTGCAACTATTTCTAATTCGCTAAATTTTTCCTTTAATTGTATATAAAAGCTCTGCGGCGAATTGACATGTGAAATGGTACATTTAGGAACAAAATTCGTCTCATAAGCAGTTACGGTTGCAGTCTTTGCATTGTCCAACAACTGATGCAGCTGTTTGCAGATATTTATCGGCTTGTCTTTACTGAAGAGTTTGACTAACGCAGGTTGCGCGTCAACATCGATGTACTCTAAGTTCACGTCGAAACCGCAGCCTTCCAGAAGGTTATTAAATGTTTCTGTTGCGACCACGGGTATTTGAACAAATTTAGGCGATGGCTCTAAGCAGCAATGCAACGCTAAATGTTTAATTTCCAGCAAATCTGGTGGTAATTGATAGAGCTCGCTGGTAGTGCTTTTATTACCAAAATCAATAAAAAGCACATGCCACTGCGGCTGTTCTCCAGGGAATGTGTCAATAATACGCGCACGATACAGACAATTATCTTCGTTGAAAAGCGCTACGCACAACATACCGACTGTAGGAGGTATATCCAAAACCTCCAGACTAATCGAATTTAAGGTATCGGTAATATGTTTTATACGTTCGGCATCCTTCACAAACTGCACATAAAAGTCCAACGGATTATTTACGTGTAAAACAATCGCATTCAACTGACACCCGTTCTCATGATGTGACGATGTTTGCATAGAAGTGTTTTGGCTATTAACACTGAGCTCTAGAGCCGACACTACTTCCTTCGGTGCACAAAGCACTGCCAATTCATCGACAATGTTCTGATCATCAATGAGTAAATGCACAATTACGCGATCCGGCGCGGGTTGACGTAGATTCACAGTAAATATTGTTTCGCCTGTGGCTGCGATTGTCGCAAACTTTTCATCAGCCTCGTCCGACCAGGCCAAGCGATCAGCCGGTAATTCCAACTCACATTTTTTAGACAATGCTGGTAGATTTGCTATTTTATCAGACAAGATTCGGCATTCAGGACTAATTGAACTATTGCCATAATCTATAAAATGCACTTCAAACCCTTCGCCAGGTACTTCGCGTACCAATTCCGCCCGATACCACAAATCATCATCTTTAAAGAGTGCAGCAACAATTTGTGCTTTTTGAAAAACCTTCAATGGTTGCAGTTGCTCTTTGGCATGCATCAGATAGACCTCTATCATTTCGAGAGTTTTACTATCTTTTTCAAACTGAATATAAAAATCTGATATGCTATTTAAATGGGATATATAGCAGTTTTCGCCACTCTTAACTACCTCAAGTGGTTTGGCATAGCCATCGGCAATAAGTTTCTCTGCCACATTGACACCGTCGATATAAAGATCAATGTAGCTGCGCGTATTGTGGTCGCCTCGTACAATATACTCATAATTTAGACTTTTGTTATAAGATTCATTAAATATTGCGTTTGCAGCGTCAACCCAATCAGCTGTACCGTTGGGGCGTATTGGCAGTGCACACGGAAAACAATATGGCTCAATTTGTTCCCACATGCTTTCCTTGACGTCGGTTGTATCAGTTACACAATCCGTATTTCCGAAATCTATAAACTGTAGAACCATTAACTCGGCATCGATTATCTTTGCTCGATACCATTGTTTATCCACCGAATACAGAGATACGCAGGCCGACCCGTTCACAACATTCATCAGTTGTGGCGAGCTTGGAGAAACAATTTGTAAATTTTGTTGTAAATTAAGTAGCTTGTCCATGCAATCCAGTGGATGCATATAAAACTGCGCAGGATTGTCACAATGGCTTAGTTCAGCAGTTTCCATGTCGGCATATGGATCAATCGGCGTCGATGCATTTTCCATAGGGGCGACTGTTTCGACTCTAATTTGAGTAGCCTGATGTGGTGTTAGAGCTTCTTCCGCAATTGGTTCTACACATTTAACTGTTGTAGGAGATATTATATTCGGTGCAGATACATCACATAGTGGCTTAATTAGCGTCAGATTTTCAGCAGATTTTTGCGTAGGTGCAATCTTTTCTTGTTTCTTGCGCTTCGGCGAACCCGACGGAGTTTTCTTTTGTTTTTTGTCATCCTCCTCATCGAGCGTTAAATCAACAGTTTCTTCTATGTACTCAAACATGTTGGCGTTTTCCTTGTCCAGTTTTTTGCACATATACTCCACATCGCGCAAATCGGCTAAGTGCAATGATTTTATCTTCTCCACTAAGCATTGGTTTCCAGGAAGTTTAATATCCGCAACCAGGCGATTACGTCGCACAACGATGGGTTCGACTAACACGTTTTGCTTGACAATTTCTTTGAGCATTGCAATGGAATCAGCAGTATTTATCATTCCACGACCAAGAGGCAAATTGACTTCAATTGCGTATGCGCAATTCAAGTAGAATTGTTGGTCAATAATTTTTAGTTTGGAGCTCTCTAATCTTTCTTTCTGTCCGTAATCTATAAACAGCACATCAATTTGTTGTTTATTATTTATCTTAGCCCTTGTGATAATACGTGCGCGATACCAATTGCCATCTCTACTGTTGGCGGCGCAGAATTGATCACACTCAAATCGATCTAATGCGCAACCTGGGGAGTAGAATTATTTAAAGTAAAGTTCAACTATATTTTGTAGCTAATTATAATTACCGCGGGTTTTGTAAAATGTATTCATATCGCACTTTAGTGCATCCACTTTCTGCACAACAGATATTGGCTGCACATACAGACGAAACAATGATTCCATACAAATTATACGAGCTTGGAAGTGTTTCAATAGTATTGGATATGTGCAAATATTACTCGGTATATCATCTTTAAATAGTGGCATCATAGGACGCAATAAAAGTCTGTAATGGAACAGAATAGAGTGATTGTAATATAATCTAATAATAACAAGCGAAGCATCGAGTACTTACACATTATTGTCATTAATTTCTTTAACATTGAAAATCATCGATTTACCCTCGTAAAAGTTTTTAAATTTTTTTGCAATATCCGCATTTGATTTTACATAGCGTTCATCGTCATATGCACACAAAAGTTGAGCTTTGTCATCAAAGAGATCCATTTCAATCTTGAAATTGAGCATGTCGTTAATTGAGGTGATTTTGGCACGAATCTGTTGTCCAGCAAGCAAATCCAAGCGGGTTTCTATTGAAACAAAAAAAATAATTTCACAATTTCTCGAACAAAGTATTTTGCAACACAACATACCAGGGGGAACTACGGAAATTAAACCAGCATTCTTTAAAGAATCCTTGAGTGATATGCCATTAACCGTCACATTCACATAATAGACATCTTTCATCCGGTCGGTAAACTCACACTTAATTGTTGCACAGTAGGGTATAAGGTTTTCTATGCGATCAACAATATACAAATGATCATAGTTAGAAATAATGCCTCGGAAGCTGCATTGATAAGCCATGCATGGTTGATTGAAAAAACGATACTCCACTTCCCATATGTCCTCGGAGGTCACGGTGCCCTGACTACCCACGTCGACAAAAAAAACGTTGTATTTACGTTGCATATGATTGCATGCCAAGACGCGTGCACGCTGTATGACGTTGTCCTTACGGTGACGAACTACGACACTTGAGCCCACCTTTAGTTGCAATTGTTGATGCGGCTTACGCTTATAAAAATATTCCATTTCCCGATGCATTTTATCCAGTTTGGCAACTAGCGACTTTCGCTGAACATAAAATTTATATGGCGAAATCCACCAGGACATAATAACCTCTTCATTGTGGTGTAATTTTAGATTTTCTACGGCGAATGCTTTATCAAGTGGAATATACGACTCCAATTGAGGTATAGAGGCTGAACTATCCGAGTCGCTTGACTTTTTCGACACAACTGAAGTGTTAAGTGTTGATTTTTGTCTAACTGGCTTCTGCGAGAATCCTTGTGGTGCATTTTGAGGACGCTGCTTACATTGCTGTTCTTGTTGGTCCGGTTTCTTGCGTGGCGATACATTTTTGTTAAAGCGTCTATAAAATAAATATAGGACCACGATTACAATATTATAATTCATTTACATAACTGTACTTACGAATTGTTAAGCGCTTCTTGTTTGCCATTTTGGAAACGTGGAGGGACTTCGCAATTGCGTTTCTTATTGCGTTTGCTTCCAATGCTGCGAACACTAGCTGCGCTGCCATCGCTTTGATTTTCGAATGTTGAGTCCAATTTTGCGGTACGCTCCACAGTCTTTTGATGTGAGGGTGATTCGTATTGTTTTTTGCCGCCAGTCTGCTGACGCTGCACATCACTTGATTTCGAACGCGAATCGCGGCCATCTTTTAAGCTTTCATTACTTTGGATATCCCAATCATTACGACGATTAGCATTACCACTATTAGTCGCCTTATTGCTGTTGCGATTGGACTCTTGTTGATTCCTTTGTTGCTGCATGCGTTCGTCACTTTGTACCGTGGTCGAATTTAGAATAGACTTGCTGTTTGGATGTAGAGTCACTCCGTCATTAGACGATGTAATAGAAGATGTCTTGCTGTGATTGCCTGCATCTTTGGTCATCTTAACACTATTTCCATTCGAGTTAAACACCTCTTTTTCCAGCGACAAATATTTGTCGAACGGCACAGAAAGTTTATACAACTTTTTCATCACATTTAGTTGTTTTGTGATTAGATTTACAATATTCACACCGTCTGGTTGAATGCGAAATACGTGCGTTTGAAACAGACGACGTTGCTCAGAGTTTGACTCTTCCGCAAGCATTTCAAATTGATCAGTCGCCTCTGGTTTGCTGAGCTCATTGTTCTCAAATCCTTTAAGACAACATTGGACAGCTTGACGTGGCATTTTTACATGTTTTTCCGCTATTATACTCAAAAGATTTTTTGTTACATTTTGCTCGTAACCAAAATCAACGTGGCGCACGACAATGGCCTTTGAGTCGGCACGCATAACTTCGGCACGGAACCACTCTTTATCAAATTTCACAATACAGGGTGCGCCCAAGCTCAACTCCTGCGGTACAACCTGGTTAACATTGTAATACACAAACAATTCATCCATTAGCTTTTCAAAATCATCTATGTTGTCCTTTTTCTGTACATAGAAATTTTTTGGCGAATCAATATAGCGTATTTCGACAATGTCCCCAGTCTTTAGAGACTCGGCTTTAGGATATATCAGACGCGATTTTTTTATTTCACGCAGCGTATCTATAACACTCGCACCCTATAACAAAAAATAGGTATTTCATCAAAACATACGTATGGAAAACCATAATTAATACTTACATCACGCATAAGTTTACAATACTGTATCACAGATAGTCCTTCCGATTTCATTACTATCAGCGTGAAGTGGCCGTACAACACAAAATCTTTGAATGCCTTCTTCAAGCTGTCATCGATCGTCTCTAGCTGCTTCGAACCCGTTAATGCAAAGCGTACAGCAAAAGGTTTGGGCTCGAGAAATTCAGACGGTATGGCGTACAAATCTCTAAAATGTAACGTTTCAGAGTTTCCGTAGTCCACATAGTGAACACGGCATGTAGATTGGAAAAGCCCACTTATTACTGCGCGGTAGACATGGTTGTCTTCACTAAACCGTGCCAGACATGCCATTCCCACATATGGCTCGCTATAGACAGCTTGTAATTTAGTGGATTCCAAACGTGTCATCATTGTGGTTAATTCCTGATCAGAACTTCTTAGCTGTACAGCGAAAGCATAAGGTCCGTTTTCTACAAAGCTAACGACCACTTCATACGCCTGACCAACTACCAAACTATTCGTTTTGAAGGCAGCAACAGTGCTGTTATGCAAACGAAGAAGAGGAATTGATTGCGTTATTTGATTGAGGTACGGTCGTTGTGGTAAAGATACAAATGTTTGTGGCTGCGATTTGAACGTATTGTAGCGTGTGCAAGCATCCATAGGTTTTGAATAGACCACAGGCACAATACCAGTCATTCGCTCCTGTGAATGGTTAAGATGGTCTACACCAAAGTTAACGCCAGCCAGAGGCATGCGAGAATTCTGCGCACGTAAACCATGTCTCGCGCTCTGAATTGGTCTGGCCGCAGTTTGTATGCTTCTCACAACGGGTTGCTAAAAACAAAACAAAAAAATATAGACAAAACATTCATAATTGTATGGGCAATGTGATTGGTACCATTAGTTTGTAAAGTTTAAGAAACATTGGTGATCATCTAAATAAAGAGGATATAGACATGAAATGGAAATGTTTAGAACCGTGCTAAGTCTTATATTTTTGGTACTACCAAAACTATTATTTTTAGTTGCTTATTTGGAGTTTTGACTATTTAGTAAACTTACTTCAACTACAGGAGCTGCATCGTAAATGTTATTATCTGACGGTAAATTTGGTGACGCATATTGTAGTGCATCGTTATTCGGCTGGCGAAACTTTTCCAATCTTGCGGAAAGTGAACGGCGCGCATTCAGTTGTTCACGTGCCAATTCAGTTGCAGTCTTGCTACTTCCATTATTATTAATGTTGGTACTATTGATATTATTATTTTGCAATAGATTATTGTTGTTATTTGGTACAAGTTTTGGTTGAGTGGCTTTGAAGATCTTTTCAAGATGGTCAAGCTGTAAATTGTGTTCTATTTTGGCACCTATCATTTTTTGGTGAATAAGGAATTCCGCCAAATCAAAATCTTTATAAGTAACAGCAATGAATTTATGATTAGAAACCTGAAACAACAGAAAAGTTTAGTAATTGCCTTTAAATAAGCATGTTTTTTAGTTTATTCGATATGTATGTTCAACTCACTTCATATTTTATGTGAATATTAATCGTTTCATTCAAGATTAATTTTGAAACTTTTTCAAGTTCAGCTTTATTCCATTCCGCACATATACCCAGCACAATACAGTTTGTGCACAGCAACGGAATATTATATATCAAATCCGGTTGTTTCGGAAATAGCAACTGCAAATGCGACCATATTGTAATAAAAGTAGACAAAGAAAAATATATAAATATGAAATCATATATGTGCACATATGTACGTGCTTTGTGCATTAATTAACTCATATTCACCTCACGGCAGTTCACAGTTATATTGTAACCGAAATCAAGAAATTTGACTTCAACGCGCATCTCAGGCGTTACCAATCCTGCGGCCAATGAAGTCCCTTGGGCATTATCGTATTTGGCACTAATCACAGTTCCACGTATATATTCATAATCCGCGGGAGCGGCTCCATTTATGCGCTTGTACAAGCATAAGGTGCCCGGCTGTAGCAAGGCCTGTTGACGCTCCAGTGTCCATGTTGAACCAATCTCGAAACATATAGGTAAGAGCTGTTGAATTCGTTTGTGCACAACGCTCACGGCATTGCGATTCAACTGTCCTGTTACTTCTAAGTAAGGTCCAATGTGGTCAACATTTGTCACGTGCAATATGATAGTGTCAGTCATAATGGTCACCGCCTTTCTATCTCCCACTCGGGTATATTTTCTATGTTCCTGTTTGTGGAGCATCAAGTAAACAAAAGAGAATAATTTAAAAGAATAGTACCGTTTGTTCCTAATCAATATTTTAAGTATGGTGAAAAATGCACGAAAGAAATTATAAATCATTTTTCTGTTTTAAGACAATTTTAACAAGATTAAGTGGTAATGTCGCTGAAATCGAAATGTGTATACCCTTCACATTTTATGCAAGGTGTTTTGTATATTAAATACTTTATGTTAAAAAATTGTTCAGACGTTGGTATATTTCATGCGAGATTGTGAAATGTTATAGATTTTATTGTTTCGCTGTCACTTTCAGTGGAAAATTTACACATACGTAAGTTTAATTAAACTTGAAAGTTGTTTTATCATCTAAAAATCTCTTAAAGAGTTGTGTCTCTATTCGTTATCCAAAACAGTTGGTTTAAATTGTGGAATATTCCCTGCTTGCTACGCGTTAGAATTTTAAGAAACTCAAATTAAACCAATTCTGCACAGCTTTTAAATTAAATCATACAGTAAAGATTATCCGTTTATGCATATGTAAGCAAACAAACTGAATCAGTTGGCTACGGCAGCTTTCGAAGCGACACACAAAAATACATCATAGCGCACATACATGTGCAAAATGTGTAAGTGTTGTGCAATACGACATTAAATGCAAATTAATAAAAAAAAATGTTAAACAAATGAAGAGTATTGAGACTATATTGTACCTGTCATTGTATGCATTGCACAAAATAGACACTCGAAACATAAAAGAAAACACATGTGGCCTCCCACTCCTCCTTTTAAGTGTTACGGATATTTTGACATTTCCACAATCACAATATAACTTGTTCAACTATTTTTGCGTAGGGCACACAAATGCTAATTTTTTTAATAAAGTGGAATGAAATTCCATTCTACTTACGTTTGCTGCTGTCGAAAACAAATGTGTGTAGAAGAATTACGATGCTTTCGTTCTCTGCCGCCGTTGTCTTCTTCTCGTTGTACTTTTCTTCTTACCACCCGACGCTTTGACTTGTCGTTGTACTTTTCTTCTTACCACCTGACGCTTTGCCGTCGTCAACAAATTTGACCCACAATCAAAGATGGTGGAATTACGTCCGAATATTTGACAATATTGCAAATTTACCGTACGCAATTTTTTGTGGAATGCACAAATGTGAATGATGCTCTACCAATTTTCTATAAAAAGTTATATCGCGCGTACAAAAGCACAAAAAAAAAATAAACAAAAAAATACAAAATTTTCCGTGTGCTAATTATTCTTCGCCTTCTTTTTGCAGGTCTTACCACACGCGACGGAAAACTAGATATTCAGTCTTATAAATTTAAAATCTCTTAATACTTCTATAGGCTAATTTAATAGCAATTTTTTTTAGAAAAATTATAAAAAATTAAGCAAAACAAACACTCACTTCGAGCTTGTGACGACGACTGCGAGATTTCTTATATTTTTTTTAGAGATGTGAGTTAGAGATGGTCTTTTATATCAAAGCAACGCTATGAATTCACGGTTACTGTGTTCTCTGTTTCACAGTTTTTGGTCTCATCTGCACTTATCACAAAAATAACAAATCTGTACATATTCGCCTGTACAAGCAAACTATGATATCATTATCTCAGTCTTGCACATTAATATGCATGAGTGAGACACTGTTGAGCGAGAGAGATTACTATCGTTGAACGTCTCGTTCGCTTTCTTGTATCTTCTAGCTTCCAAAGCGCGCTCACCAAACAGCTGTGCCTGACAAAATAATAAACAAAACAATTTAAATAGTATTCCAATTAACAGCAGCAATAAAGCAAAAGACGGACAATGGTAATGCACCCGAACAACTAATATGCTAAATTTGGATTGTTTAGGTAATCCCAATCAGATTTGAGGTTGCGTCCGTCGCCAGATTAAAGCTACTGCAGCGTCTGCCGCGGAGGTTATAATTGCTAACGAACATTTACACCAGTTACACCGGAATACCAGGTGTGTTGACAACAATTTTTTGCCTTATCACGCTACTATTTACAAGGAAGCCATGATCCGTGGAGAAAAGGTAGATCGTCGGCCTAATCCACTCTATGTGAACGTGTTATGCTGTCAATGAATACAGTTGAACTTTATCACGGACAGGACCTCCGATTGTCATCGAAACTGCAGGAGTACAATATCAATTATACAGTACGTGTTTTATCTGGAAGCTAACATACACCGATGCTAGCTAGGATTCCAGGTAAATGCTTTGTAATTGCTGAGCACACCAAATTCTTTAATCAAATGCCCAATACAAAATTGTATGTTCTGGGCGGAAAGCGAAGCACGAAGCAGCTGGTTAAATTACAATGCTGATGTCTGCCAGTCGACGACGACCCAGATTTATTTGGCGATCTGGCTGCTTATAGAATGTCAATGACTGTTGACCGAGGGTCAGTTAGGTAAGTTAAAATTAATGCCTAACTACATTAGAATGACTTTTGATTGTTTAATTCTGTGCGTTAACAAAGGGTCAACAGATAAGCGTGGAATGAAATATATAACTAGAAATTACTGCTGAGACATGTGTAAAGTACAACCTCGTTATGCGACCTTCCATTATTCGAGTCTCCGCGATATCCGGGGTACCGCACTGGTTCCGATAATTAAAATGAAAAGCGTAATTTACTGGTTAGCTCAAGCTTTTGATGCTGTCAGCCGTGGACAAAAATATGATCTTCGACAAATCAAACGGATGACAGTGCAGACAATGTAGTCTTGGACAGCGTAATGGAAGAAATGCTTGCTTGCGATGACGTCGACAGAAATGAGACTGGAATATGGGTCCATGGTGATGATTGCAAACAAGAACTCACTAACAATGAAATCCTTCTGAATCTTGGATAGCAAATCAAGGACAATTTAAAAGAGAGTGAAACGAGAGAAACTCCGCGAATCAGCCGAGAAGGAGTAAATGCGCTTGAATTAGCCCTTAAATGTATTGAGAAACATAATGTTTTGTATGCCAAAAATTAAACTATGTCAATAAAGTTTAACTTTTATATACATATAATATTTATATGATTAATTTTCGTTTCAGCATTCAAAATACGTAGGAATTGATATAAATTTTAAAATTATTTATTCCTTTCTCGTTTATCCGAGGTACCTCATCCGCACATTACCTCGGATAAACGAGGTTGCATTGTAAATACATAAATGTTAAAAACTGTTGTAAATTAAGGGTACATTGTCCTAATGATACAAACGGTATAATAAATTTAAAAATACTCAACCCATCTTCATGAATTTAAAACAAATTATTTCTAAAGTAAAACACATAATTACCCATATACCTTCGCTTGCATTGGTGTACAATTTAATTATTGATAACGAAGAGCGAAATTTCTGAGCAGAGCAGAAATCAGAGATGAAATCGGTTCGACTGCGATGCGACAGTATTTGAGCAGCTTTCGTGGTGTGTGGTTGTACAGAAAAATAGGCGGAGTAGCGAATACTGCACTGGCAGTCGAAAAAAAATTTTCGGTTACGCGTAAATCAATCGTCATAAAAGAAATCAAACGAAAAGTGAAACCTGATTTGAATATTTTATGTGCAGTTAATAGAATTCCAAAGAAAAAGTTTACAGGTACAGCAGGAAGAATACCAAACAAGTACAAAATGTCATACAATTTGTTACGTGCCACAGCGGCAACGACTACAACTGGCGCCGCAACGACAAATGCCACAAATGTCATAAAACAATTATTGCCAAATAGATTTAAGGTGCAGCAACAGCGTGAAAACTCTAGCGCAACCGCCACCACTGCCGCTACCACTTCCACAAGTTGTCCACATTTGGAAAGTGAATCGACGACGTCAGCAGACATACATGGAACAACCGAGTGGCAGAATGCACTGCCCTATAATGAGATACCCGGACCGAAGCCTATACCAATACTCGGCAATACCTGGAGGTACACATTCAATTTCTTGATCGAAATTTTCTTGAATTTTTTGGTCATGCAACGCAACAGAAGATTTAAGCGACAAACTTACTTTCTCTCGACAATTTTACTGCTGTAATTCGTATCTTCTTTAATATTTTTCAATGAATGCCTCGAAGCATTTTTAGTGCTGTATACTTATAAATGAAAGTGTGTATGCTTCTGTGAGCTTAATTAATGCATTTTACAAATACATACATATGTACATAAACAGTCTATGCGTATCGTCCATAATACGGTCAATAGTTGCGCGATATGAAAAAAAACTAAACTAATAGTTAAATTAGCAAATGTTGACGCATATTTTAGGAGTGCCAGATATACCTATTCAGAAAAATTATTGTGACTGTTAAAATTGTGTGTCACAGTCAAAAAACAAACGATGGCAAGTGTATACGAGTGATATTTTCTTGATGTGTAACAATAGTTGATACGATTGTTCGTTCAACTGTTCGCTCGTCTAGATCTCGAGAGCTATAAAAGATAGCGCTGCCTTACTTGTATATTTAGAGGGAGACCTGGTCAAAAGCGTAATGATGCGATGTAGACTTACCAACGAACCTTTTTTTATTAATGGATCCAAGCTTTATCCACATATAATATAACACAAGTCTAAATCATACCACAATATAATATACAAGTAGATTTGTATGGACGCATTATTCCTATCTGAAATGTGACATGTGATGTATCATTAAAAATATCTTAAATTCTGCTTTTAAAATTTTCATAGTCTCCACATGTAGTAAGATCAGTATTATATGTAATGCAAGGAAACATCGGATACCCCGTAAATTATATAAATTCTTAAACAGCTCGACGGATGGAACAAGCCATGTCCTCCTAATTGAATAAAATTAGTGCCTCAATTTTTGTTAGATTCTGAAGCTGAACAAAGGCTAGAATGACCGAGATGTGACCATCAGAAAGTACCGCCCATGTGCAAGTCTAATTAAAGCAATTTAATCAAATAAATTACAACAAAATTAAATTTAGCTTTAATTAATTAAGTTGATATTGTATAAATTGTATGATATACACTGTTCTGTCCTAATAACAAACAAAATTACTAATGTATCGCATAAGTATGAAGCTACTTTTTTATTTAGTTGCAAGATTTATTGATTTTGTTAGCTAAAATCGAAGAATTTTTAAAAAATATTCCAAAATCAGACCCCTAGAAAAAATAGCCCCATACAAATCTGTCCCACTTTCCTTGGTTTTCACATGAACAAAAAAAAATTTGTTGTGACATTACTTCAGAAAAAACGCCAAATTGAGTGTATTTGGCGTCAATCCTAATGAAGTTGTTGTCTTTTAGTTTAGCTTGACAAATTTTTGGTGTATCTTACATTAATTTCAATAAAATGTCCCACACGGATCTTTACAAATTTAATGGTCAATGGAGTAGGGTGTAGTTTAAAGTCTCCTGCGACATTTTTTTTTCATGCACATAATTTAGTTTATTCTTTAAATTTGTTCAAATCAGCTTAACAAGTTTGGAGCAATGCAGAAACGCTTACTTTATACTTTAAAACCATTTGATAACTATTTATTATTATTACTAAACCGAATGCAAAACGAAAAGTCCATATTTTTAATATGGCGTATATCCATAAAACGTAAGAGATCGTTCTAGATCGAATCTCTATTTCTTTGCACTGATACATTTCTTTTTGTATACCTTACGTTTGTTATTAAAGCTGGAACCTTTTTATTGTTTAGTTTTTAGTTAAGAAGTATTTTTTAGAAATTCGGATAATGAAACCTATTTTTTTTTTTAGTATTCATTTTATATTTCTATCTTTTCACATTTCATTCCACAATACTCTTAACGCAGTTAGGTCGCATGTGGTTATTATATACTTGCCAAGAATTTAGTTCTAACGAAATTTGTTTTATTTTTTTCAATGTTTTAATTGTTTACGCATAACTGTTGCGGAAGAGCATATTTGACTTGTAGTATATTTTATATTTAAAACAACTTACTCGAATATAATTCGTATGCAAATGTAACACAAGCTAATCGACGTCATCAAATGATGCTATCTCACATTTCCCATCATTACTTAACAACTCCAATTATACACGCCCGAGACTCCACTTAAAGTTCATGCTAGTATTACCAGCTGAACGGCGTGTCATCATTATGTTCATTAGCGTTCATTTAACACCATTTTTACTTTCAAGGTCATTGAAAATATCTGGTTGAGGCGCCAGCGATAACATGCGATAATTATGCTCCATTACCATCTATCCATTGATAATATTTATGGCAAAAACCGTTTTTGTTTTTCTTTTTCGCACTGCACTTATAATTTAAAATTATTATTAGATGTGTACTCGAATGTAGAAGAAGACACAGCAAATTAGTTGTCAATGTCAATCAATTGAGCGTAAATACTATTTGATTAAAATGGTTGGCCAAGGTTTTGTAATTTGTTCGAATATATGTACATATATGTATAGTCAATAATTGAAGTTGTTGCGAAATGATAAACCGTTTTGCTTTTTTTTTGATATTTTTTATAATATAAAATGTTTTAACTAATATTTTATTTACTGTAATTTTAATCAAAAGATTAATGCCCATTATTGGACAATATACCATATCAGATGTTGCCAAAATCTCATCTTTACTGCATACAAGTTACGGGAGAATAGTACGGTTTAGCGGATTAATTGGACGTCCGGATTTGTTGTTTATCTACGATGCTGACGAAATAGAAAAGGTAATACATTAGTTAAAATTCAGAACTGGAAATACATCAAATTTAAATTAATTAATGCAAATTGCTATTGCAAATAAAATATATATATATATCGAATATATTTTAAAAATACCGAGAAAAATGCAACGCTTGACTGACTGTGGTTGAACAAAATTTACGCGACTTCAACTGTCATAAAATAAACAATTTGAAAATGCTAATTTTTTCCGCGTAACATTTGCTTTCAGTTTTGTATAATCACAGCTCAAAATGTTCTTAATATTTTTAGTGCTATCGCAGCGAGGGCGCAACACCATTCCGTCCATCGATGCCAAGTTTGGTGAAATACAAGAGCGTAGTACGTAAAGATTTCTTTGGTGAACTCGGAGGCGTAGTAGGCGTGTAAGTGTGTTAAGGTCGCCTACAGTAGATAGCACTGGTACACAAAAAAGTGGTGTATAATTTTGGCTAGACCACATTGGTTAAATGTATTTTGACGGAGTTAGAATGGCTCTAGGAACCTGCGGAAATGTTCATATTTATAGATTGGTATTCTAATGTAATAGAAATCTGCTTATTTAAAATAATATTTAACTTTGGGCAGACCACCAATTATTTCATGGGTGTAACCAAATTCCTGCCTTTAACCTACCTAAGATAATCACAACATGATGCATAACTATGGCAATGTATTCCAAATCGTCAAATGCCAACTGATCATTCGACACATGCTGATATTGGAAGTGCAACCGATATGCTAAAATAAAAACAATTGACAATTAAAAATAAAATGAACTTCAGCAAAAGGCTGAGGACCGTACAGACTACTGTTTTACTGAACGATGAAACGGGGTTATTTGGAATACGATATTCTTTTCCGCCTTATGTTCCTTTTATCTCTTTAAATTAAAAGATTCATAGTTGATATAGTCGAAGAAACAAAACACTCTTCGCTGTGTACCAAAGTAAAATAAGTTATAATATAATGTTATTCTTTATATGCGTAGACACGGCGAACCTTGGCGTCAATTTCGCTCACGCGTACAGAAACCTGTGCTACAGCTATCCACAATTAGACGATACTTGCAACCACTCGAATGCATAACTGATGATTTTTTACAACGCTGCGAGCAATTGTGCGATGAAAATTCTGAACTGCCGGAGGATTTTGATAACGAGATACACAAGTGGTCGCTAGAATGTACGATATATTATTTGAAATGCTATAAAATAATTAAACACATTTTAATTATCTAGGCATTGGGCACGTTGCATTAGATACTCGTTTGGGTTGCCTGGAACCGAACTTGGCACCTGATTCAGAGCCACAGCAGATAATCGATGCAGCCAAATATGCATTGCGCAATGTAGCAACAGTGAGTGTGCTAAAACTTAAAAGTCTATTGTAATTTAATTTATGCATTTAAATTTATTAGCTAGAATTGAAGGCACCCTACTGGCGCTACTTCCCAACGCCGCTGTGGACGCGTTATGTGAAGAATATGAACTTTTTTGTAGAGTAGGTATTAAAATTTCTTCTACTTTAACTTAATTAATCCAAATATTTTAATTGCCCAGCGTTTGCATGAAGTACATAGGCAGCGCAACACAACGTCTTAAAAAAAAAGATGGTGATCAGCGCCAAAATGGCGAACCATCGCTGCTCGAAAAAGTCATACTGTCAGAGAAAAATGAGAAAATCGCAACTATAATGGCTTTAGATTTAATTTTAGTAGGCATTGATACGGTATGTCGTTTGCATTAATTTATACAGCAACATATTTGCATTTTTACTTCTGTTCGTATAGATATCCATGGCTGTCTGTTCAATGTTATATCAGCTGGCTACTCGTCCTGAAGAGCAACAGAAGATACACATGGAATTAAAGCGTCTACTGCCCGATTCAAATATGCCATTGACAATAAATAAACTGGATCAAATGTACTATCTGAAAGCTTTCATTAAAGAAGTCTTTCGTATGTACAGCACAGTCATAGGTAACGGACGCACATTGCAGAACGATAGTGTTATATGCGGCTATCGAGTACCTAAAGGAGTACAAGCCGTTTTTCCCACTATTGTTACGGGCAATATGGAAGAATATGTCACAGATGCTGCCACTTTTCGACCCGAACGTTGGCTCAAACCACAGCAAGGCGGCATCGCTGGCAAATTACATCCATTTGCCTCGCTGCCATATGGATATGGTGCACGAATGTGTCTAGGACGACGCTTTGCAGATTTGGAAATGCAAATACTACTAGCAAAGGTAATTTTTGGTATTGTAATATACATATTGAATAAAGCAAATCATTATTTCACAGCTACTGCGCAATTATAAATTGGAGTACAATCATGCGCCATTGAACTACGCGGTTACATTTATGTACGCGCCTGAGGGACCACTGCGATTCAAAATGACACGCATATAGGTTTTAAATATATGTAATTAATAAAAAACTATTATTAGTGTTTGTACTTATTTAGATTTAAATAAAAAGAAAATAAGCAAATTTTATAATTGACTATTTCTGTTTCCATTCTCTATACCAATTTTTCACTGTCTTCAGACTCTTATCGGCATCTTGTTTGGTCTCGCCGCTCAGCTCAAATACAATATCTGGTTTGTATGATTCTCGTGCTTCCTCCAACAGAGTACCAAATATTTCGCATTCCAGATTACATTTTAATTTCTTTTCGTTATATTTGCGTGCCTTCAGCCGATCAAAGAGTGCAGTGTTCGGACAAGTGACTACAAAAACTGCCTGAAACCAACGTTCCGGAAAAAAGTCACATCCGTGATATTCCACAATATTTCCGCCGTGTTGCATGATGGGCTCCAAGTAGTCCATAAGCTGTCGTACAAAAAAAGGAATTATAAAAGAAAAAAGATCTACAATTATTCAAATGCCTTTTTATTTACCTTATCCTCATCCAGTATAGGACAGTCGAGTTCCACATCATAGCCCTCTGTAAGTTCGTGTTCCTTAGCCAATTTCGAACAATCTTGCCATTTGAACTTCAACTGTTCAGCCAGTCTTGAGCAGAGGTACGATTTACCGACACCAGGTGTGCCTAGAAAAAGGAATCATAAGCGCAAAAATTACTATGATATTATTTCACCAAACAGTGCTAAAGGATGACTTCTAATCACTATTTGCAATTAAATCGTTTTATATAAAACTTTTTACCTGTAATCAAAATGTTGGGCTCAGCATCTACTTTTTCATCAGACATATTTAGGTTGTGAATATGCTTAAGTTCAAGTTTGCCAACTTGAGGCTTGATATGTGTAGGCACTTCTACTACTGATTTTGGAAGATTATGCGTGGCTGCAATAGGCTTTGCTTAATATTAGCTACTTATAGATTGTAGTCGAGGTTGTTGCTGATTTTGTTAAGTTTCTTTGTTTTGCAATGTATTGCATCGGAACTGCAAAAATAGATTCGAATCGAACTGTTAGTTACTAGATGAGCATTGGTCAAAACTATTTATTGCGTTTATTACCTTTACCTTCATACTTTTTGACAGTGCCTTTCCAGCTGCCTTAATTTCGTGTTGTGTTTTTTACGCTTTATGTGTTCTTGAGAATTGCATTTAATTTACTTTGAATGCTGTGCTGCATCCAAATTCATATGAGATTTGTGACAGACGCAGAACGTGTTTATATTTATTAAAAAATGTAAACAGATGGGTATATTAAGTGTTTACATATTTTATTACTGAAATATGAGATATGACCTTTTTATTTTAATCGGTCTGACCGATTATCGGTTAATCGGTTCGGCGGTACACAAAATGTCCAAAATAAAAATAATTCCAAATTGCGCTTAATTTAAACATAATTAAAATCAATGGCCCACCATAACAGAAATCAAGGCGACCTCAGATAGTCAATGATTGTGAAGAGATTGATACAATTTCCTTTTCACTTTCAAAGCCAACTTGTTTTTATAGTTAGGTTTTTTAATTCTAATGAAATCTGTATTAGAATGAGAAAGTGGTCGGTGCAGCTGGACCAAGAGGTTCAGCGTAACATAACGGGAAGAAGAGCAATAACAAGTGTCAATTTTTAAGATATGAGAAAGCATAAAAATTAAATATCAATTTAAGCCTCTATGTATGTGTATTCTACCTATACATAATATGTATCGAAAATTTAGTCCTCTATCTACAATTTCGTAGCCACTTCTTCTCGACTACTTCGGAAAAATTGACAAGTTCAGGTGTTCATTTGTGTTTTGAGTTTCGGCAAGTTGAGACCGAAGTCAAGTGCGTTTGACATGCAACCTAAATCTAAACAGTTGGAGGAAGCTAAGCAGGACTTAGAAAAATCTCTACATACTCCGTATATTCTAAACGGTGAGCTTTATCAGATTCAAACTCGCGATGGTGAAAATGTAACTGTGAAATGTTGCAATTGTCCGCCGGATCGCGTCTATCGTGGTAGCGTACGTTCGACCGGCAATTTTCACATGCATATTAAGGTATGTGTGTACATGTATAGATACATATGTACATATGTTATGTATGATTAAAATATTATTCGCTTATCTTAACAATTGTAATCAGTGTAATTCTTTTACTGCATTGCCAATCGAAATAGCGCCGTCATTCATCTTTGTTGGGCAAATTGCATGAGATGAAGGTAAAGGCAATTCTTGAGCGTCGCGAAAGAATTCGTATGCGCACGAGCGCATCGCGCAAACACAAAATTTCAATAGACGAAGAAGTGGAGAAAAGGGAGCTAAAGATTAAAACAGTTTTCAAGAGACATAAGCAGGAGAAGCAACTACAACAATTTGATGACAAAATAAATGTAAGTGCAGAAAAACAAAGTGTGTATGTGTTAGAGCGAGTTAAGAAGAACCGTTATTTAAGTGTATACAGATACTTATCTGGAATATTTTTTCATTTTTGCTTTTACTTTTCTATTCTTTTTTTTTATTTTCAAAGCGGACGGAAACAGCTCAAAAGCCGATTCCTAAAAAACTGAATACTGTTAATTTGATTGCAGTTGCTCCTGTAACTGAATCCACCGCGCAAAAAGCTTTTCAAATTGTAAGAATATTGGAATAATGTATCTCAACACTAATAGGAAAATACGTTTTTATTTTTTGTATAGTTGCCATCATTAATTCCAATTGAGAAGAAGTCAACATCATCAATGTCACCGGAGCAGAAGCAAACTAAACCACTCGTTCCAATATTTGACTCAAACACCGGCAATTCCGCAGCTGACATTGGTATGTCCTACAGTACTGCTGCGGTTGCTGCTGTTTTGTCACCGAATGAAAACACAGCCGGCTCTCCAAGTACTGACGTACAGCTGAACGCAACAAATTTTTTGCGCTCATTTGGACTGATTCCTCTTGCGGGTCAAATTAAACCGGAAGGATTGTTGGCTGCGGAAGATTCCAGTTCACCATGTCCAATGGACTTGACGGTAGATAGAAGCAGCAATAGCCGTGATAATAGCGCTAATCGCGGAGATAATGCACTAAACATTGCAGCCAATCGCCCCATTCCCGAGTCACATAATACAAGCTCCACTATCCCTGTAGAAGACTACTGCCATAGCATTGAACAAATCGGTAACACATTGACTAGTATTCAACATGAATTGAATGTACGTAATCACATCGAAAGCAAACGTTTGCTGTTGGATTTTGCCAAATTTAAGTTCCAACATCCGGAGTTCGTTTTTCAATGTTGAAAGTGGCTAGTCAGCAAGATGTTGATGAGAGAGCGAGTGTTGGAGTGATGAGGAGGAATTGCCAAACAATATTCGAAGTGCTTTAAATGCGGCTGTAATCATCTAAGTTGTTGCACATGTATACCAATGAATTGAGTTTAGTTACTATTAATTTAATTTTTTTTCAAAACCTTTGTTAATAAACTTGTTCTAAAGAACAAATAACGTTTTGCTATAAATATGTGATTAGTTACCTAATCCATATTCAATCTCCTGCTATCCACTAAAAAACTTTAAACTACTTTGATGGCCAAAAACTTTTTTGCGGCTGGGTTTTTTTTTAGTATCTATGTATAATTTGGTTCTTAAGCTTGCACAATGTTATTATCATATTATCATGAACTTTGTCCTCTTGAGCAAGACGAGTGGAACCTCTTTTTGAGAAAGAAATAATATCATTTATTTTCATATGCAGGGTACTGCAGCTTCACTTCAACTTTTGTTTTCTCTTGATTTTGCCATAATTTTTTATACCCATTCGGTCACACTGCTGGAGATGCACCAGTTGCATTTTTGGATTGTTTTGTTTTCTGTAGTTTATTACTAGTTCGGGGATTAACAAAATGTACCGACAAAACCATAACGACGTAAAACCTCTAATAAAGTTGGACGATGATGATGATGAAAGACAAATTCCATCCGACGACGATGTAATACTACCGGTTGAAGATGCAACAGCAGCCAAAGTGCCAATAGCCAAAACGCATTCCGATGAAAGACCGACCAGCAGCAGTAAAATAACACAATTTATACAAAACGAAAGAGAACGAAAAACGGATTTGGATGGAAACAAAGCCAATAAAGATGATGACGACGTATCCATTTTAAACTTGAAAGTTGATTCCGGGGAGGCTGCTACGACTTCTGGTTTGAATGTAAGAAATTGATTGTAAACTTCGTCAAAAGCTATGTATGACTCATTAGATTTTTTTAATAAAGGGTGCAGCAGGCACAAGTGTAAGAGGAAGTAGCGTAGGCGTCGGCGGAAATGCGCCGGCCAATCCACATCAACAAATAGAGCCTGTATTTTATACACGCTCTCGCACTGCAGTCATCGACGAGGGGCGTAAAATTGACACTTATGAGGTTAAGACAATATCTTATTTCTAGTCAATTATAAATAGCTATATTTCCAATGTTTTTGCATTCGTTTGTTACAGAGTCTCGATTACGATGTCTGCGAGAACGATCTCTTTCAGACGGAGCAACGAAAAACGAATAACGCGCGTTTTACACTACGCAAGGATATTATACGTTGGATTATCTTTATACAGATAGGTATCTTGACAGCGCTAATTGCCTGCACTATTGATATTGTTATCGAGGAGTTATCAATGCTAAAATATGAGTTTCTAAAGAAATGTAAGTAGCACATTCGTGCATTAGCAACTATCTTCATTCTATTGGCATAAAACACTTGATTGCAGCGGTGGATTCCAATGTGCCACATACCACGGATCCTACCGGTGATCTAGTGCTGCCGTTTATCTATTGGATTTTGCTTAGCATGCTGCCAGTGCTTATCGGCGCAACGTTGGTAACTTATGTGGAACCTATAACAGCTGGCAGTGGTATACCACAGGTCAAGAGTTATCTTAATGGTGTGAAAATACCGCGTATAGTACGCATAAAAACGCTTGCAGTTAAAGCAGTCGGTGTGATAACATCTGTAGTGGGTGGCCTTGCTGGAGGAAAGGTAACATCAATAGTTTTACTGATAATCAATTCTCTTATTTCTTTAAATTTTCTAATATGCTTTCAGGAAGGACCCATGATACACGCTGGTGCAGTTGTTGCTGCTGGTATATCACAAGGTAAAAGCACTACATTCGTGAAAGATTTTCGCATATTCAAAGCATTTCGCGATGATCACGAGAAGCGCGACTTCGTTTTGGGTGGATCGGCTGCAGGTGTCTCGGCAGCCTTCGGTGCGCCAATTGGTGGCATGCTCTTCTCGCTGGAGGAAGCAGCCAGTTTTTGGAATCAGAATCTCATTTGGCGTACATTGGTGGCATCGATTATCAGTTCTTTTACATTGAATATTGTACTGTCCGCATACCATGGCACTACGAATTTCACATTTACTGGTCTCTTTAATTTGGGCCAATTCGAACAGCCTTTGACATTTGAGTACTTTGAACTGCCCGTATTCATGTTATTTGGGGTATCGGGCGGCTTATTTGGCGCAGCGTGGAATTCTCTAAACACGAAAATAAATCGTTTTCGCAGCCGTTTTGTTAAATGGAAAGCTGCAAAAGTTTTCGAAGCCGTTTTAGTAGCTATGCTAGGTGTTACACTTGCCTGCACCATGATATATTTCATAAATGACTGTCGTCCATTGGGTAACGATCCCACAGATTATCCGGTACAGCTTTTTTGCGAGGATAATGAGTACAACGCTGCAGCTGCACTATGGTTTCAAACGCCAGAGGCTACAGTGCGTGCATTGTTTCACGACCCACCGGGTATGTCGAAGCATAAATACAAAATTTTTTTTTTAAAGCAGTTTTTTTCGTCTTACAGGTTCACATCAAATACTCACGCTAACAGTTTTCGTTATTATATACTTTATACTCTCTTGCATAACATTTGGTCTAAATGTTTCGCTGGGAGTATTTATACCAACAGGACTCGTTGGTGCCGCTTGGGGCCGTCTTGTAGCAATGGTCATATTTTATATCTTTCCACAAGCTGTATTTCTTAATCCCGGGAAGTATGCGTTAATCGGCGCCGCTGCTAATCTGGGTGGTGTGCTACGTATGACTATCAGTTTAACTGTCATATTAATGGAGACAACTGGCATTGAGACATCTTTCTTCTTCCCACTTATTATAACACTTATAAGCGCCAAATGGGTCGGCGATTACTTCAACGAAGGCATTTATGATATACAAGTTAAGATAAATCAAGTACCAATGTTGCCCTGGGAACCATTGCCGCAGTACATGGGACTGAAAGCGGCAGCGATTATGAGCTTTCCAGTTGTGTGCATTAAGAAGCGTGATAGTGCTAAGTATATCTACGATATACTAAAGCGTTATAATCACAATGGTTTTCCAGTTGTGGATGATGTACATGGGGTAAGCAAGAACTGGGAAATAGTAAACAAGAAGTTTGTACAAGTGAAAATTTTTATAATTTCATTGTACTGTAGAATGATCGTTCAACTGGGCGGGTATGTGGGATTATACTACGTTCTCAATTGATTGTGATATTACTTAAATCGCTCTATGAAGAAAAGAAACGGTTCTGGATGCCCGATACAACAATACAAACTTTTCGAGATGTTTATCCGCGCTATCCATCGATTGAGGTATGTTTAAAATCTTTAAAATTGAAAACACGATATAACTGAATTTTTCAGAGCGTGCGTATGACGGATGATAAAGTAAACTACACAGTCAACTTGGATATATTTATGAATCCATCTCCAGTGCGTGTTAATGAGGTATGTTGTGAAAGTGTTTTTAATAGTATTTACACAAAGTGTAGTAAAGGATACTGTCAGTCGCTTAAAATAGCTTCGCATAATATACTCATAATTTTGCCTGTTTAAAATAAAATGTTTTTCCATATCTTTTAGCTGGACTCGGTCCCAAAAATCTTTAACATCTTTCGTGCGCTTGGACTGCGTCATTTAATCGTTATAGATGATGATAATCGTATAGCTGGCATTATTACACGCAAAGATTTCCTATATAAGTAATAAAGTTTAAAAGTTATGCATTTTTATCTGACCTTAATTTTGGTTAAAAATCGATTCAATTATAATCGTACAAATTCACTGATTTGTACTTGGTCAGATCAGATCTAAGTACATACTTATTACGAATCTAGATTTGTTGAACAATTTTTTTTTTTTACATAAATGACTTGTATGTAGTAAACATGCTTTAATAAAACACTATTTGTATAAATCTATACATAAACATTCAAAGATTTTTTTGTTGTAATATCTCAGTTCATATACAGTTACCATATCCCCAACTTAAGAAAAATATACTCTTACAAGTAAGAATATTACAGTCGGGAAACTTTTTTAAATAATCTCGTAAAATTCCGGTGAAGTCCTAGTTGAATGTAAAAAGAACGAAGTCTCTATTACCGTTTCTGAGATCCTTTCGTTCATACGAACGGACATTGCTATATCAACTACATCTATCACTCCTGACCATAATGGGGTAACGTTTGGAGGTTTGTGTGGAAGACAACAGACACGAAGTCGATTTCTGTACAATCGTTTTCTTGTTTTAAAAAAGAAAAACATTTTTTACCCAATTTTTTGTTTTTCAGACTTTTTGCAAATTTCCATTTACAATGAAAAGCAACAAAAAAAAGTTCTTCGTGTATGTATACAAGCCGACACTTTTCCTAAGCACAAAAGATAAGATGATGCTGAGCACTACTCCGCAATGCAATCCAAATAAGTACCATGGGTTTAATGGATGCAAAGCCATACGTCGTATTAAAAGGCAATCTCTTAGGAACATATCCACAAACATTCGGATTCAAAAGTTGGGGAAACTTTTGCTGACGATTGGCGGAACCGATTACCGTATTTAATCTATTAAGATAAAATGATGTACGGGCACAATGTTTTTCTTTGAAGCTTTACTATTTGAGCTGCTAATTATCTCACCCATAACGCCAGATGAGGAACGACTTCAAATCAAAGAGGATAAAAAGCCACATAAACCCCTGTCTACGACAAAGTAAACGGTTGCCAATGCACTTCAATGTTGCTTTTTAACGCGAAAACGCAGCAATTGTGCTGATTACGAAACCCAGTAAACCGGAGAATCTTGTCGGGTCTTGCATACCAATAAGTTTGCTAACAAACTTTTCTAAAATATTTGATCGAATTTTTCTAAGAATTTTAGCAGTTTTAGATGTGGAAAATGTCATTCCGGACTATCAGTTTGGCTTCACGCAAATCCATGCGACTCCAGAACAAGTCCATCGAGTTTTAAAGCATATCTTGGGCAGCTTTAAAAATAAGCAGTCTTTCTGGATGTTCAACAAGCATTTTAAGTATTATTTACAAGCTGTGCTTAAATCTTCGCTCCGATATTCACTGCATTAGAGCGTGAGTTCCTCAAGGATGTGTCCTCGAATCGGTTCAATATATGCTGCATATTTACCGGCTCCAGTTTTTGCATTCGCGGATGACATTGTTTTCAAAGCCAACTAAGAAAACAGTGACAAGACAGCGAAGCTTCCGCAGCAATTGCAAAAAAAAAGTAGTTTGGTCGAATGAAACCAAAATCCACAATATGATGTCTGACGGGAGGCATGCTGCATGAAATGCCACAGCAGCGCCATATCAAGTCATCTCTGATTCGGCAGCTGCAACACGATGATACGGTGCTAAACTATTCCAGAAGGCCTGTGAATAGTCTTTCGACCAATACGTTACAATTTTGGATGGGCTGAGAGGAAGCCAAAACGTCTTTCGATTTTCTTTCAGCATTATAACTACCCAAAGCACACACACTACTCCTTGAAGATCTATGAAACACAATTTACTTGGAGAAATATTTGGTCTTTTATCTGTCAAACCGTAGCTTACAGTAGGCCCAATCGCATAAAAGCTGATTTCGTGTTCAAAAATAAAAAGAAACACATTACAGCACCTGTTCCGATTTTCACTTTTGGAAAGTGATATTCTATGCGCAAGTTTATATTACTTTTGAATCTGAGGGTAGGTTTAGACGGTGACAGTTTTTTAACACCTTTGAAAATAGTTTCAAATATTAAAAAACTGTTACTAAACGTGGCAGAAAACTTAACGAAAATTTTAATTCTTGCCAGATATCTGGCACGGCTTGAATATAACATACCTTTACTAAAAAAAAACAAAAAAATTTTAACTGAAAGTGAAATGAAAACTCGTAGAAAACTTAATAAAATCTGAAACTTTTAGTAAAACCGCATTGGAGAAAATGGGAGCACAGCTGATTGTTATTTTTTAAGTTAATTATACTTCCGTTTTATATATTTTACTGTTGTTTCATTCGTTTGTTAATTTTTTTCTTAAACCTAATATTAAATTTATGCTTGATTCTGCGCTTCAATTAACGTACTTTCTGCTTAAACTATGCTTTCACTTAATGTGTTTAATTTATAATATTAAATTTGATGAGTCAAATATATCTATCTACCTATCTACAATCAAGTACGATTTATATAATTGAAAATAGCTCACTCAATAACTCTTAAACTGAACTAAGCTGCACGTACTAAACAAACAAAGTAGCTAACTTAATTAAGCGCGCATTCAAAACAACTTAATACATAGTTATGTATAGTTTCGTTGTTAAATAACTTAGATATATATACATATTTAAATGATTTCTCTTATACAATAATAAAATGTATGGTACATCTTTATACAGTGAATGTATAACTTAAAACTACGCAAACATAGTAACTAAATCAAAAACCTTATTAAGAAAACTTTACAAATTAATTCGGTCTGTACAACCTCAAAAATTAAAAAAGGAAAATAAAGTTTCTGGGGTGTGTGTGTAAATCTTAATTAAAAAAAATATGTGTTTAGCTTTAGTTGAAAGCCAAGCGG
Source organism: Leucophenga maculata (assembly GCA_035044805.1). NCBI lineage: Eukaryota > Metazoa > Arthropoda > Insecta > Diptera > Drosophilidae > Leucophenga > Leucophenga maculata. The sequence goes on from JAWNNP010000497.1 coordinate 39,594, forward strand.
CGTCAGCTTTCCAAAGGTCGCACTTGTTGTAGCATTGCTAATGTGGCTTCTGTGTTGCCAGCTGCACTACTCGACGACGTAGGTGCGGTGCTGCTGCAGTGTTTTGCATCCGTTATGGCGTTACTGCTGCCAGATGAGACACCCGCGGAATTTGTTGTTGTGGCCGTTGTAGTTGTTGCCACAGTACCATTAGGGAACACTTTATAGCGATTAAAAATACGATATGGGGTCTTTTTCAAGTCAACTTGAAGCATTGCTTTTGTTTTTGGTGCTGTGGCCCATGTAATGGCTGCACCCGATGTTAACTCAGCGGTTTTGCCTAGTAACCAATCATTGCACTGTTGTTGCTGCTCTGTGGTGACATGCTGCGTAAGCCATTTCGATTGGAATTTCTGAAAACGATTGTATTTTTTTTGTGTTACACGTAAATGAGACTGTAAGACGGAAAAAAATATATGTTTTAGTTATGCTGTAATAAACTAATAAAATTCATAGTGTAACAACTTACCAATTTTGCACGACGCACAGCACCGTATTTGAAAAACTTGAGGCATTTGTTTGTCAAAAAGAAACAACCACCAAGTGGACTTAATGAAATCTCATCACGATCGTTGAACACATATTTATCTACTAAACTGGTGTTGGCTTGCGTGCCAATTAATGATTCCGGCGGCAGACGTTTGACATTCCAAAAGTTTGGCGTTGTTGCCGATGTTGTGCCGGCTGTACTATTGGTAATACTAGCCGTAGAAATGTGCTTTGTACTATTTTCATTGCTATTGCCACCGACGCTGGCTTCCTTAGAACTGGCGTTTGCTATTGTTGGCGTTGTTGCAGCTGTTGCTACACTGCTTGCACTTGCTGCCGTAATGCCAGGCAAAACAATATTCTTTTGCTCAAACATCTGACGTAGGTGCTCCTCCATTAAACGCGACTTACGCTTGTTGCGTTTCAAGAAACGCGGTTTCCGCGGTACAAGTGCTAACTGTAATTAAAAAGTGTTTTTTTGGTTTTGTTTTCAAAATTAATAAAAATGGCTACAATAATTTCAAAGATTAAATTTTTTTTTTTTTTTGCATCATGCATTAAATATAAAATACAAAAAAATAAAACCAATTAATTAAAAACTAGAATTATAATCAGCCAACAGCTGTGAAACGATTACAAATTTGTGATAGAAAAAAAAAAGAGTACCAGGTCAACGAAAATTAAATTTTAATACATAGGTCTATATGAAAGATTATGCAAAAATTATTTAATAGTAATATTTACACATACAAATTAAAATATATTAAGCATATACCATATAAAAATATATGTGTATATGATAACTAAAAGTAATTATAATAATTATTAAATAGACTACGAAAATAAATTTTTTATTTTTTACAACATAAACAAATATTTAATGTTGCAAAACTTACCTTGTACAATTATTATTAAATAAGCTAAATAATTATATATCCACACTGGATGTAATATCTTAAATTATAAACGCAGAGAAATCCAATAATTGCAACGAAGTGCATCCAGCTATCGTATATATTATACAGTTAAGGTGCTTTTTAACGCATTTTATCCTATACACTTTACAAAATTTGACATGTTATTCAATCGGTATTGTTATATAAATCAAAAATAATGTGCAATATTCGTTATAACAGCTTTTGGGCTGTAAGAAGATTTGATACAGCCACTTTAGTTGTGCAGCCTACTCTCCGCGTGAACACCGTTGCTTGGGTGAAAGAATGCATTAATTATGCGAATAATTTTCAGTGTATTAGTTTGATTTCAATTCAATAAGAAAATATTGAACAACAAATAGGGTCTTCTCAGCTAATCTATTATGGATAAAAATATTTCATGTAATTTCGATATTGCTTTTTAGTGTTAGTGCTTAAAAAACTACTCTCTCTTTTTAATTTCTTAATGTTATGGTTGCTGTAGCGTCTTGAAATTCTCGTTGCTATTGACTTGAAATCGTTGGCCAGTGGTTTAGCAGCTGAGTCGGTTCCAGTGTGATTATTGAGCATGCTTTTACGTCCAGTTGAATTTGATTATAAAAAAAAAAATAACATTTGAAAAAAATTTCAACCCGATTCTATAGTTCCGCCCTAATAAATATGTACCAAACTTATCAGTAAATTTTGTTTCCTCTAAGCGTCATGTATGATGTGAGACGACGACTATATACGACTATAAATTATTTACAGAATAGTGTGATTTCTTTCATTTTTTCATGAACTAAGCTGTCAACATAACCAAAGTTGAAAGTATACTCTATAACATATTGAATGGTTAGCAAATGATTTATGTTTTATGCACAATAAAAAAAAAAAGGTCATTGATAAATGTAAACTCATTTTTTTTCTTTTTTGCATAATTTTCTATAATATACATATATTTCTCATAGATTTTTATCATTTTTCTATAAAATAAACATTTTTAAAATCTTTACAATTATTTATTTTATAGTTAATTTAATAAAAAAATGTTGGGGTGTATCAATGTAACGAGTCTCTCTACATATTTAGCTTAATCTGGTTAATATTTCAAAATGCACATGTACTTATTGTGTTAGGTATAAAACGAATTTAACTACTAAGTTTATTTTTTTAGATACATATTTATAAATATAATGCTTGAATGCACAGTCCCTCCTTCTTTTAGGAAATTAAAATCAAAAATATTTTTATTATATAAATATTTATTATTTACAATTGCAATTACTATTTTCTTCAATAATTATAGTTCTTTGTATTATGAAAATACATGCTTAGCTTCGACGAGTTTGACTTGCAGCCACGATGATCTTAATGTTGTCGCAAAGTAATTCATTCACGGAAATTTTGTTTGATTGTTTGATTTTATTTCTTAGATGTCTCCTAAAGACTATACTATAGTTTATTTTATACAATTCTTACACTTAATTAGCGTAAAAAAGAACATTGAGTATTTTACAAACATTTACAAATTTCGTTTGTAACAAATTAAAATTTTGTATGTATAAAATAAAGCAAATAAGTTTTAGTTTTAGTGACATGTGAAATGCAAAAAAAATAAATTTGATTTTTAGATAGCAACAAAAGAAAAATAAAATAATTTTCAAATCATAGTATTCTTCGTATTACAAGGTGTTCGATTAGCAACAAAAGTGTTAATATAGTACATCATATGTATGTGTGCCGTTGTTAGTGTGTTATATATACAAATAAAAATAAAAAATACAGGGTGTACAAAATTGCGCTTTTGTCTCCAACTAAATGCTAGCTAAACGCTTTAAAAAAAAGGTGAGCTTTATTCGTCAATTTTAAGTTTTAGGCATTTCACAATTTCTATTTTTTTATTTTTTTTTTTGTCTTGCTTTAATCAAAAAGTCAAATTAATTTGATTTGAATTGATTTAAGCCTTGGATTTGACCTGGTACGGAAAATTGGAATAAAATGAGAGAGAAATATATGCGAAAAAGCATTAATTAGTGATTTGTTTGATATTTATTAACTGAAATGTATTTTTTGTTTTTCTAAGTGAAATAAAATACGTTGGACAAAAAAAAAGGCAAGAAAATCCAAAACAAAAAAAAAAATAAGTCAATAACATAAAAAGACGTATGTCAGATGAGAAATGTTTATTAGTGATACTTTTAAAAAGCTAATATGCAGCAAACAACAGTTTTTTGTAATGTTAGCTAAAAATAATTGCCTTTCATCAACATCTCAATTATATTAGTACATTGAATACAGTACATAGCGATGCGATTCCTACGAGTTTTGTGCACAATACACATGGAATTACTAAAGTTATAAAAAAAATAAAAAAAAAACTTGGAGAACCAAAGATTACTACTCTTCACAAGCATGAGAATAATAACATGCTGTGGTCCATGGGCTGGAAACTTTTTCGCTTGTACGGTTAGATCAAACGTTGGTTGGTAAAGCCATGTATATGAAGTGATATTCGAATATAATCCTATAATTACAGCTATTATTTTTCGTCATCTCGTATCTGGATCCGTGTAATATATGAATTTTATTAGGATTAATAAACGATTCAAACAACTTCCAGCTTAACAAAAATAACTAAATTGTTTCATAAAAAGCCAGAAAGGAAGAACAAATTTGTTGATTTGGGTTTTGATCTGGATATGTATGAAATATTATTAGGACTAACGAAAGAATCTTTTTTTTTTTTTTAAACAAGGATAGCACGTTTTAGTAAACCAAACTAAACCTTTATGAAATTAACGTCTGTACGAAATAAAATTCTTTTCGTTTGCAGCTTAGCTAACAAAACGTTCTTCATACGGACAGCGAATTTCGACATTGATTAACCACATATATACTATATGACGTCTGTGTTACCACCTTCTCTTAGTTACATATATTTACACAAACTTAGTTCACTCTTCTAACTTACTTGCAGGGTATAAACAAAATATAAGACCAGTCTTTATAGGAAAGAAAACTGTCTATTTGACGTATGTGATTTGGTAAAAAATATATGTAAAACGCATCAGAAGACACACGAGCCACCACTAAAAATATACCATGTCACGCCTCCCATATATGAGTATAACAATAGGGGAAAGCAGCGCACGTAGCGTGTGGTAGCTAGCAATCAACTGAAAATTGTTTTTCATTAATAAATATATAAAATATATTTATGGTACCAATTTCTATAATTTCATATATTCACTTTTAGAAAGTTTTGATCAAGCATTTAAAAAATAACGAACTAATATTTATATATTTTCGGACGAAATTACGTGGTTGTTCACGTAATTTGTCCACAGGACAAATAAATAAAAAAAAAAAAAATGTTTTGAAAACCTGCAGTAATTAAAAACATATCTTTTGACATCCTCTATGTATTTGAGAATATAGTATATCAACAAACTAGTTTGTATCACTTTTACAGAGAGAAAAACTACTACTACTTTGAAGTCTTTGCTGTTACTTATTTTTGCTGACATTTAATATACCCTTTTAAACGATCTGTTCAAAGTATGAAAATTCTGAGCAGGAGATTCTCAACGTAGATCAGGTAAGAATTCTTTTACATTAAACATTTAGTCATCTGACATATTTTTTTGTTAAAAACTTAGTGAAAACATTAATATATACTATGCATAATACTAGGTGTGAAAAATATATAATTAAAATTTATAAATGCCCAAATGATAAAAAAAAGCAATTAATCAGGGATTACAATGCGTAAAAAGTGAGTTATAACACAAACTACTAATTTAAAAACTAAGAAATAAATTAAACTAAACAAATATTGTATTTTTTGTTAAATCCTATTTTTATTTGCACTCACCAAAACATCCTCGTCCGGATTTTCCATTTTCAATTCAGCAATATCGACAATATTCTCGCTGGAAGCTGCATTAGCACTGTTCGCCGCATTTGTGTTGCTGCTACTGGAGCCAGTTGCATTTGCCAAACGTTCAACATATTTACTCCAATTTTTAACTTTATTTACGGGTTTTTCCGTTTCTTCCACCTCTGAGTCCAGCAGTTCGATTGTTACACGACAGTCATTTTTATACTTAAAAGTTGAATTTTTTTTTATTATTATTTTTCGCAATTTTTTAATATTGTTTTTTTTTTCAACTTACGATATACACTTTGAAGCAATTTTCATCACTCAATGTATTTTCAGCTTTGCGCTGATAGGCCAATTCACGTTCGAAAGTGCGTTGCACATCGCGCGGATTGCTGCTGCTGTTGATGGTGACGCCGCGTCGTTGCTCTTGTACAAACAAATCAACACATTCTAACGCTGGTCGCTCTGTCACACAGTTTTGCAACTGGCGAACTGCATTGGACACAACTTTATCCAGTGTGAATGATATGTAAGCATGTATGCCGAACATTTCACGCATTGAGTCTTCGAACGTATTCGAATCCATGTTGCCATCTAAAACATTTTTCAACATATCAAGGAATGTTGGATAGTAATCTTCCACTTGTATATCCGGTTTCGGTTTCAGTCTTAAGGCGGTAGCAGTGCTTTCACGTTGTTTAAAGCGCGTCTTTTCCTCCTCTTGCATTAATATGCGTGCGCGCTCATACATGGTGCTCAAACGTTCACATAGTATGGCATGCAGCCGGAAGAACAGATACCAATTGTTATTAGCAAAGAAAAGCGTATAATTTTCGTCCTGAAATATATAAATGGAATATTAATTTATTTTAAAATCTTTTTATGCCATGTTGAAACATAGCACCTCAATTAATACTATGAATGATATAAATGCTTACCCCAGTTTTACTATTGGCATGCTGCCCTTTTTGACGCCCATCATCGTCTGTCTCCTGCTTAATCTCAATTTTAATGCCATCCGCTGTTGTTGTTGTTCCATCAGGTATAACAACGTCCATTGAGGTATCACAACGCTTTACATTTGTACTTAAAGATTCAATTAGACTGCCTGTGTTATCTTTAACTTCTAACGATGTCGTAGCCGTTGTTATTCTGGAGGATTCAGCTGCAGCGGCTGCCGCTGAAGTCGATGCTGTGGCATCGCTCATTTCACGTTTAATTGATTCACTAACCGCACCAGTTGATCCTCCGGTTGCAGATTTATTATTCTTTGAAGTCGGCGTCGTTGGTGTAAACGTCGTCGTTGCTGTAGATATCTCTGCTGGACTAGAATCTAGATCCATTTTTTCATTGTCATCTATTAAAAATTGAAATACTGTATATATAAAAAAAAACAAAAAAAAAAAAAAAATATTGACACAAGCGCAGGCAAGACGCAACATAGCATTTGGGTATTTTGTTGGACAGATTAGGAGCAACCGGTTAATCAGTACAACGCAATTGTTTTAAATTTTTTGTTTAGTTGTTCCAAAATTTAAACGGAATGTGCATGAGTTTGAATTGTTTATAAAATTTATTTTGGTTTTGGCGATTTGTGGGTATGTTGTTTGATTTACACATAAAAAGAAAAAAAAAAAGAAACAAAAACATTCGCTAAGTTAATCTATCAAGCAAAATTTGATACAGTAGGAATTGTTATATTATTTTAATACGCAATATAAAAAACCCTTTTTATCTGTAACGCATATTTAAAAAAAAAAACTATTTCAACGCGAGAAATAAATGCTCTTAGGCACTTTTTGGTAAAAATTCTATACTTATAGTCAATATGTTATTGCGCGAAACACTATTTTTTAGCTACAACAAAAATAAAATCTGATTAGATTTTAAAAACTCACCGTCATCTCGTTCATCATCGCTCAATGGTTGGCGTGTCGTAAAGAATAAATCGGGCACAAATTGACGTAATATATGCTTAATCTTGGTCTTCTCCTGCTTTTGTATGCCAGTTTGCCGTTTCACATGATGTATTAACAGATTGGCCGCATCATCCAGTATAGTTTTGTCCTTGTAAGGCAGTAATAAATGAGGCCCAGTAAGCGGTTCTCCATTTTCATCTTCTTGGTCATGTCGCTCATCGTAGAGTGTTTCGATTTCGTTGAATAAACTTTTTGAACGTAGCGATTTCATGTCGTTCGGTTTAAAGTTGATTGCTTGATGATCCAACGACTTTAAATAGTATTTCTCATTCTGTTCGCGCCATTGTTTATTAAAACTCTATAAAAATAAAATAAAAAAAATTAATCACTGTCAATATTGCGGTTCAAAACGTTCACTAAATCTACATACCTTTTGCGCTTCTCGCCATTCTTCCTCTTTGACACGTAAACGTTTCAATAAAATTGGCACTGCAACGGATGGATTCTTTTTAAGGCCTTGTATAATTTCACTGGCTTTATCGCCATAAATACGATGTATAGCACGCTGGTGTATGGTCTGTGATGTACCGCCAAGATAATCATCCAGATGAAAGCGTGCCAATTCTTCTGGCGACATTCGTGATATTTTCTTCTGTACGCCTTCTAATACGCGTATTGTAGCGCTATTCACTTCAATTACCAAATCCAGTTCGAAGCGCTCGTCCTCCGTTCTGTGAATATTCCTTTTATTTAGAGTGTGTATTTTAATTATTCATTTTAAATAGAAATAAAACCAATAAACAATAAATTTTATAAAGTAAAAACATAAAAAAAAATAAAATAGTAAAATAAAACCAGTAAAGTAAATAAAAAAAAAATTTTACTAGTAATATAAATAATTCGTGCTCACCTATAGATTGTCTCCTCAAATTGCGTCTTACGCGACGTCACAAATGTCGAATCTTCGCTGGCCCATGTTGGAAAGGAGACCCATTTATCGTTAAGCACTTCACGACATAGCGCCGTTCGCCCCGAGCACTTCTTCGGTATGGTCGACTGCGGTAGCGCACAGTATGAGGCACCAAGGCGTTTACATGAAGCCAGGTCGATTTCCTGTGCGTATTCACCACTCTGATGATTGCTTTGGCGATCATGTGAACTACTACTGCTTTGTCGTTGCGTTGCTTGCATAGGCACACTGTCAACGTGTGCAACGCTGCCACTGCTGCCGGTTTGTGTTAATGATGGCCCGAGGAAATCCGTAAACCACCGTAACAGCTCCGGGAATTTTGTGAGGAAAGGTGAAACTAAACCGAGTAATTCTGATTTAGAAACAATCTCCTGATTGAACAGCGTTAGGCAACGCAAAAAATTATCGTAGACTTCAGGATTTCGCAGAGCTTTACGCACTTTATCAAAAAATGCCGCATCGGAAATGGTGCACTTACGTGAAGCTTCCGAAAAACTAATATCTCTGCAGATTGGCTTGTGACGTTTGGCTGGCGGTGCACCACTTAAGCCGCCACCTCCGCTATCGTCCAGTTGTCTTCTTGTACCAGATATATGATGGCCAGCGGCAGTCATGCCCTGCGATGGGCTATAATTCATACCACCACCGGATGTACTCCGTTCTATTCCACTGCTGCTGCCTGTGATGTGCGGCATTGCGCCAACACCAGATGGTATTGTACTATAACTAGGCGACTTCTTTGAGCTATGGTGATGTCCAGAACTTATGCCAACATTTGCGTTCTGACTGTGAGTTACATATTTCTGATTGACAGCATGGTGATTATTTCGATGGGTTTCCTTTTCGTATGATGCACCGCTGCCGCTATTGCTGCGGATATTTGATGGTGCGCTTGTGATTCCATGATGGCCACCAATACTACCAGCAGCGTTATGGTGCACATTGACGCCGTGATAATCCTTCTCGTAAATGATATCATTACGTCCAGTTGCATTAGGACCACTCGTGGCGTTAATGATATGATTTTGCTGCTGAGAGTTATTGTATGATTTGATGCTAACGCTTGTATTGACTGCTGAGAGATTGCCAATGGCTGCGGCATGTACGCTGGTATCAATCTGTGATAATGTTGCTCCACTACTCAGTTGCAAAGGTGAGCCTCCAGGTGCAGGAGACATACTGATATGTGCACCTCCGCTTAAAGTACCTGTAGTCGCAGTACGTTTATGGTCATTGTGCGTTTTAGACATATATTGCGCCGCTTGATGATTGGTAGCATCGGGCAAAAATTGTCCAAATTCTCGTAGCAAATCTTCATCCTGGCCAAAAAGTTTAGCTACTTGTGTATATACTTCTTGTTCTGTTAACACTTTGCCCTGGTTTAGGCTACCCTCCTTAATGACTTTTTGCTCCTTTTGGTAGGCGTGGAGTATTTCGAGAAATTTCTTATATTTTGCTGGTTGATTTTGGAAACGATTCTGTAATGAAAATAGTTATTTAGTTTCTTAACTTTCAAGCTATGTATATAACAACTTTATTCCTGCATACCTTTATTTTATTGACGTAAGTTATGGCATGGTTGAATTCAACAGGTTGATTCTGTTGGCCGGTTGCTTCACCGAGCAATATTGACTGATGTGCTTGCTGTATATGATGCAGATTATGTTGTGATCCTGCGCCATGCGGACTCAGCTCACTTAGCGAGTTTGGCGTTGGTGGGCCAACTACAATATTGGCGCTGTTACCAGCATTGGCGCTTGTCTGCTGAGTTATAGTTGCACGTTCACGGTCTCGTGAATAGTTTTGTGGCATATGTGCGCTTACCGCTGCGACAGATACACTCTGCACCTGCTGTCCAGCGGCGTTGACATTAACTGGCGCAGGAGCTGCTGTTGCAAGTCCATGACTCGGCGATTGTGACGGCGGATTTAGTGCATGTATGGTTGTCTGGGAGAGTGATGCACCGCCATGTGTCATCAAATTAACCGCACCACCTGTAGTTTGTATTTGCGTGGTAATACTAGCATTATGAGTAGTCGGGGTCGAAGTATTGCTGTTCGATGTTGTTTTTATTGTGTGCGGTGTGGTCGGTAACGATGCATTGCTTACCATTGTACTGTTGTGAATAGTACCACCGGCTGAGCTACCTGGCGCTCCATGTGGTGGTGATGGCATTGATACCACCGGCACCGAACAACCAAGTTCATCGGAATGAATTTCTATTTTATAACCCGGCGGTAGAAACATATTGAATCCATATATTAGCTCAGTATGGCCCTTAAACAACGTAGATACACGTTCAATGACGCCCGGCGTGTCGATACAATGCGATTTAAATTCTTTCATTATGTCCAAGAAATTATTATAGATTTGTGGTTGATCGGCATACTGATATTTGACTTGATCTAGATAGCTAAGTGCATCTTCAACTTTAAGCCGCGGTGCTGAGCTAGGTTGACCGGATTGGGGCGTAGATGTACTCACAGGTCCATTGGGCGGCTGTGTAGATGACGATGGCGGTGTCTGTGTAACTACAAGTTGTGACTGCTGCGGCGTTGAGAGATTACTGCCGCCAGAAATTTGTGTGCCGCTTATAGTTCGTTGTCTTATTGAATTCGTTTGCGGTGTAGTCGGTGGCGCAACAACAGCACTGCTACCACCGCTGCCTGTAGATACATGAATTTGAACAGTACCATCAGGTCCAGTCGTTTTCAGAGTACCACTTCCACTTGTTGGTATGGAAGATACACTGTAAGCTGTGAATTCAAAAAAAAAAAAAAAAAAAAGTTTAATTAACATTAGAAAAATATTTACATGAGTTTATTTAATGTTAATACTTACAAGTTGAATACTGTACAGCTTGAGTTGGTATACCGACAGCGCTTCCTGTAGACACTGTTACGCCGATTTGCGACATACCGCCTATTCCACTGTTGCCGCCAACAACCGCTGTCGTACTACTATTATCTATTATAGTGCTCGTTGTTTTGAGATTAGAACCTGCCGGTGTTGTGGACGGCATATAAGCAATGGTCTGCGCTCCGCCATGTTGTGGTGTAAGTATGCGATGATGTGCAATGGCACCGGCTGATATTCCACTTGCAATGTTTACGCCGATTGTTGTGCCATGAGTACCGGGCACTACTGTGCCAATACTAACACCGCCCGCGCCAATACCAGCGCCAGAATTTCCTACGCCACCACCACCACCGCTCCCAACTACGCCACCTGGGCCAGGTCGCGTGCCATATTGTACATCCTCGACGCGAGTGCGTTTCATCATTTTTAAAGAGTGCTTTTTCACTTTGCTGCTGCCCGGCTGGTGGCTGTTTCGAAATTGATTTATTTCTTTGTTTACGTTAAACAGTTTTTGAAAGTTTGCTATGTTGTCTTCTAAGCAAATTTTTCAATGATAATTGTTTATAGCTCTCTTCTATTAGTATTTCTATAAACCCCTTTTTATTTTTTTGTTTTATTCAACGTTTGAAGTGAAATAATTTTATTAAAAAAATTTGCATTTGTTTTTTGTCCATTTGATATAAACGTCGTTTTTTCATTGGCGTACTGGGATTTATTTTAGGGAGCAAGCAGCAATTGCTTTTTGTATTTAAAATTTCGTGTTAGTAGGTAAGGAGTGCTTCTATATAATATTATCTGTAAAAAAAAAACAATAGTTTTATTTAATTTATATAGTAGTTTTTTTTTTATATATTGTATAACATAAATAAAACAAGAATATTTTGATTTCGGTGAAACCAAAGTTTTTTTTTTTTTGTAAATCATACAAATTGGTGGGTGCGCTAAGTTAACTTCAATACTTTATTAGACTAGAACAAAAAAAAAGACTAACAAACTTTAAATTAAATGCCCCTTCAAGCAGATCTAGGATGCATCCTTTAATGTGTTACAAACTTTCTCACAAACTGATAATACACCAATGTGTGAATGGTCTTAAAAAAATTAAATAAGCACACCACATGCAAAGCAAAAAAAATGTGTTTACAAGTGAAAATATTAAAATAGTACAATGTTCTGCACATAAAGATCTATTTTTATAATCTTTAAACAAAGTATAGAGTAAGGTAATTTTGTACCAAAGTATGCAATGTACGAGAGAAATCATTCATTTAAATTGTGCATGTATCTTCATAGTAGATCATCAAATGTCCAGAACCAGGCTTGCACGCCACATCTTTGACTTCTTTCTGTATTAGAGAGGGGTAGTCGAGAACGACAAATTATAAATATGCAGTGCACATTTAATAAAGTTTTTGAGTCTGTTGGTCAATTTCGAAAAAATAAACGCTTAATATTGTGTTTCATTCAGGGACTCAATTTCGAGCTAACAGTGCAGATATAATACCCAAAAATTAAGATGCAAATTTTAAGGGTACATCTCCGTCCTCAAAACAACGTATTGGAAATTTAATTCTGAAACATAATCCTTATTCAGGCCATACCGAACCAGATACTAAGAGTTTTACAACATTTTCGAAATCTACTATGAAATCCACCTCTAGATTCGATATCATCATTGCGTTTGGTCCGTTCAATGCAAAAATAGGCGACAACATGTATGAATAAGAAAAATATTGGTGCAGATTGCTTTTCAAAAGCAAGATACTGTGAGTTCGCTTACGACGTTGAGATCGGGCATCAAAATCTTCAACTGCAGTATAAGGACATGGAGGGATCCAGTCAGGAATCGTGGAAAATTGCAATAAACAAACGTTTAGGAATTATATAAAGTATTTTCTGGCTACTATCGATCTTCAATGATGACGAGTGTATCAATATTGAAACCAGTATAACAAAAAAAGGTTTGACTGACATATTAATAATAGTTCAACTTCAAAATAGTTCCATTTACTAGACAATTATTTATACTGCACCCCTTTTTCTCCATTTACCTAAGTTAAAATTATTTGCAATTTTTTTTTTCGCATTTTTTGTTAATTTGTTGCTACAGTGAACTTTTGTAAATATGATTATTAAGATTTAAATTTCCCAAAATGATTTGTACAGTGCGACGTTTCGTTTTAAAACGGTAGTCTGAAAAGCTGAAAGTAAGCATTTTATTTACAACACATTCTTAAGAAAACGAAAATGGAAGTGTTTGCTTCTCATCACATTTGAAAAAAGTGTGAATGCAATTTACCACGGAAAATAATATAAGAACTTCTAGATGGACTTCTAAGTCCTAGAGGGTTTTATACACATGATGTGCAAACAACTTGAATGAAATTTTTGACAAAAATTTCTCCGGAGTGTCTTTTATTGCGCCTATCTAAATAATATATGCGTACAAAATTCAAGAGAAGCATAGAGAGTCATTCTTATATATGTATGTGTATAAGATTGGTTTATGTGTGCTGTAACCGGAATTGGGCGCGCTTTTAAAAACACAACGATGGCAAGCAAGTGTGCACAATCTCGTGGAACAAGGCAGCAAAAAGTAGGAGGAGAAGTGGGCAACCCAAGCAATAGCTTCTACAGCAGCCTGTTTAATTCTTCTCGCTGTTGCATTTGCGGTTGTGTTTTGTCCACCTTTTAGCAGCAATAGATGACAGGGTGTTTATATGTATCTGTATTCTGGCCTCTCTCTCTTTCTTTTATAAGGTTATGTTGGTATCTGTATCTTTACTGCAGCTACAATAACTAATGAGTAGATCAATCGATGAAGAGCAACAGAGAGAAGATTACTCTGTGCAAAAGCTGCTATTTACATGCAAACTTGAAATATATATGTAAGTCAATTCAACACTACATACATACGTAAATATTGCCGCGCGTACTCACAATATTCTCTCTTCTGCATTTCTTGCACATTTCTCAATCAACCATTAGCGAACACCCGTTACAATATAAATATGACGCATTCAACTGAGTGCCCTAATAAGTACATATGTGTGATTATTGTTGTGGGTTGCGGGTGTGTAAATAATCTTATTCATAAAATATATGCATATATTTTTTTTGCCAACTGATTAACTTGTGAAACGACTTTAATATCACGACATCGCAGAACTTTTAAAAATACGAAGGATTTCTGTATGTACCATATATATATACATATGTACTTAATTAATTTGTTGTTTATAATTAAAAGACTTTTGCAAAATTATTCTATTCAATCGATTAAAATATATTTTTTTGTTATTTAGAAAACTGTACCGGGGAGTTCAACAACAGCAGCAGCAAAAACAACAATATTGAGCGCGCAAGCACAACAAAGCTCAAAAGAGCACAGTGCGAGAGAGAGAAACACCCGCGCGTGAGCATTATGAGAATCATAAAAAAAAAAAAAGTAAAAACAAATATATTCTTGCATGTGTGAAATAAAAATTTTGCGCGTAAATTATTACGGCTCTTATTGTTGTTGTTCAGTGCATAGAATTTTTTTCTTGCTGCTTTTAAAATTTGCCATCAAATGATGGCGAAAATCAGTAACTACCTCCATATAAATGTATAAGTATATATGTATATACATAAAAGTATATGCATATGCATGTTTAATTGTATGCGTTGGTGGAGCATATACAATTGAAGCTCCATGAAGCAATGTGGAGAGAATGGAGGAGCAGACCTTGCACAGATTTTCCCTCCATTTTTATTTTCAGTCATTTATTATTAATACATCTTATCAAAAAACTAATTATGTAAAAAATATTGAAATAGCACTCATTGCTTCGAAAAATTTTTATTAAATATACATATAATAACGTTTTACTTTTTGATATCATTTTTCGCAAAGTTCAAATACGAAAATATATAAAACAAAGAGGCTAATACAGGGTGCACAAAATGAGAACAGAGCGGTAATAACAAATGTACTCTCACGCCCTCTCATACTTTTTAGCTTATGATCTGTAGTGGTGGGGGTATACGAAGGCAACATTTTTTCATATTGGAGCTACCGCGGCCGAACAAATTCAAAGAATGGCGCAAAAAAGCAACAACACAACAAAGCACGAAGCGAATACGAAAAAAAAACGATTTGCCCGTCTATCACACGAATTGCTGTCGTTTTTGTTGAGAAAAAAATAAAATACAGTCGCAAGCAAAGCAAAAGTGGGAAAAATATATAAAATAAACTCATGTAGTACTCGTTTCGATTTGACTCTGCTTGTGCCTGTGTGAAAGCAACAACAGCAAAACAACACACAAGCAAGTTTTCCATAGTATATGTATGTGTTTGGTTGCTTTGTATAGAGCAGAGTACAAGACTAGGCAAAAAACGCGCGGTGGTAAATGGTATATATAGACATATACAGACACACACACACACATTGCGACTGCTACGACGTATATAAACCAATTGAATTGACCTAACCTAAAAACTATAGTAATTTTTCACAAGATTTCATTACAAACGCGTAAAAAATATATATTATTGCACATTTTAAAAATTTTAAAACTAGTCTGGTATGCACAATTTTATGGACTACAAATAATATTTCTTTATTTAATTAGTGTACGTATACATATCGAATGAACTTACATCAGCAAAAACTGCTCACACACAACACAAATTGTTGAATTGGATTTTATCATACATATATCAAATTGTTGAAAAACACTTGCACTCTACGGATATTTAAAATATGAACATACATATATGTATATGTACATTAATGTAGATATAATAGGAAAAACTTTAATAATTCTTCTAAAGGCGTCTCTATATATGGTGCAGTTGCGTAGCAGATATTTCTTTTTTAATTTTTCTTTCTTTAGCACAATATACCGTTATTTGATTATACATATTTATTTCGCACATTATTTTCACAATTGAATTCAAGTTTTAATAATTTTTTTCTTAACGAATTTCTACAAATATGCACAAAAATTTGACGAGAAAACGTTTGGGTACATCTTGCCGCCGCCGCAAACATTTTCGATTAAAAACTACGACAAATGCAAAATATGAAAAGACCAGAAAAGAGAAGACCAAAGACCCACTAATAAAGAGAGGGAGAGTGCGCAACGACAGCAATGCAGCAACAAACAACATATAATATATATTCATACATTCGAGAGCGCGTACAAAGTGGAAGGCGAATGACGACAACAAAGAAGAGAGAGAGAAAAAGGTAATAGCAACAAGGGAGCTCAAATTCTATAGACAAAACAGGGTGGCTAACACATTGAGAAAACAAACAAAAAGAGCGAGTAAGTTAGTTTTACTTCATATATACATACATATATATAAATAAGTTCATATATTGTGTGCCCAGAGCTGCGTTGTCTGATAAATAAGAACATATTTCACTACAAATTTCTGCTATACACATTTAAACAACGCAAACGAATGAGCTGCTTACCTTGTGGTGTGTAATTCGAAATACACCTCAGCGCATATATAAGAGATAAGAAATTGTTGACTATACAAAATTGTAAAAAAGGCGCACTTGTTCAAAACTTCCTTGATTTAAAACCGAATTTATTTACGGATGCAAATTTAAAATAAAAAAAATTTAAAAGGTAAATTTCAAATTCAAGCTGCGCGTAGTATACCTATGCAGGGTATACTTAACATCAAGTATACCCTGTACCTATGTATGTAGGTATGGATGTATTTGTCTCTAAGTAAAGTCAACCTTATCAATGGCAATCAGTCTGGGCTATTTGTACATATGTGTATGTTGCAAGTGTGGAACAAGGCCAGAGAGCGTCAAAACAAATTATTCTCATGGTAAACGTATGCATGTGCTGTGCAAATGGCAGTAGCTCAAATCCAACCTTCTGATTGCATCAGCGGAGCTTGTTTTTGAAGGACTGTTGCAGTCCATGGGAGTAAGAGCGGAAAAATGCAGCCCACGAACAATTAACAAGCTGCATATATAAACAAAAAAAAAACACGCATATGTAATTCGGGATACAAGCATGTTCTTCAAGGTATATGATTCCATGTGAATGTGTTTGAAAGAATTTAGCTTGAGTTAAATAAAAAACAACCCGATTAATTTTGCGCTCGGCCTTACTTACGTAAGTGCAAAAAGGAAAGATAGTATGCGTGACAGAGTAAGCAATAGTTTGCAAAATATGGCGGATAAATGACCCAACGAAGAGAGCACACAGGGTGCTTATGCAAAATGAAATAAACATCTTGCAAGATACCACCAGAAATTATATAAAACTAGCACCCTGTGTTGTAGCTGAGAGAGTTTTATATACATATAGACAAATAAATACAGCCGTCATTTGTAGGCATATACTTTTATTCCTCTCAGCACTTGATTTCACTACATAACGAAATCGACAAAACTTTGTAGCAGACACGGCGGTCCAGAAATCAAACGGACGAGCAAGCAAGCGGACGACAAAACCAAACACAAGCCGAGCGGTAACGTATTTTTTTTTGCCACGGCTACACTTGCTCTGTGGGCATCGCTTTCATTTATTTATTTTGTGTGCTCTCTCACAAATTTCGAGTGCGAGTACGTTATAATAAAAAAAAACCGAAGAGACAAGAAAATGCAACTATACATGACAAACGAGTTCTCTACGGAGAACCAGATGATGGTGCTGGAAGACGCAAATATTGGAAAGCTGATGGTACAGATATTGGCGGAGACGTGTATGAGGTGACGCAATTCGAGTAAAAAACCTTCCGATTGAAAAAAAATTTATGAAATACCAATGTGAAAATGAGCCGCTAAATTTTTATAAACTCAAAGAATGTTTCTGACAAAAAAAAAAAACAAACAAATATTTCAATTGCAATCAGTTCCGCAAGTTTAAAAAGCTAGACGTTTGATAACCCAATACTGGGAAACAATACCACAGCCCACAAATGTACGAAGATTTCTACGTATTCACACCATAACAGAAATATTGCCTTGGTAAATGTCAAAATTTGAACAAAAAATATTATAACAGCTGCGATGAACTTGGAATATAATAACATCTACAACAAACTTGGAATTCGATCTAAAGAAAGTCAATGGACAACATTTTCGCTCATAACGACGACTCCCCATAATTCTCACCGTCCGATCTGTTGCCCAAACCAAACAAAATATTTTACAAAAGCTTTTTTTTGGCGTTAAGCCGGCTGTCAAATCTGTATAAGTTCAAAGAGGTGGTTTTAAACCATTTGTCTAGGATACTTCAGAAGTATTAAAATATGCCCGTCGATATGTTATCGCCAACTATAAACTACTCTGGAATCAAACATCCGTTGGGTAATTTAAAATACCAAAAATATTTGTGCAAATTCAAAAAATTAAAGACAAAATTTTATTTAACAACCTTACAATGAACTAATTGAGACCAATAGCTGAAAGACTTGAAATATCGACACAGCACATTTAGAATGTCAGCTATTTGAATCAAAATTTGGTATACAACAAGGATCAACGATTTACTTCGCCAAAGTTGTTATGAAAATTACAATGTAAACAACAGTTGTTAAGTTTCTTTACTACAGTGGCTCGAGAGAGGTAAAAAGCCTTGTGCGTATTGATTTTTCTGTCATAGATTGTGTTGAGTGCATTTAACAATGTGCAAGAGGAAATTAATTTCCAGCCAGTATTACATAGAGCCTATCAATAACAAAATTCTCGCTAACGACGAAATGCAACAACAAAGTATATTTTGCAGCCCGACAGAAGCAGCAGCACCGGGACATTCCGGCGAAGCTCAATGCATGTAACCGGACCAAACGTAGAAAAGTGCAAAGTTCATTTTGGTGTGCTAGGCGCATGTCCGGTCTGTGTGCAACGGAGCAGGGGTGGCAGTTGCATTTCGTGGGTGCAGCACTTAGCGACGGGTTCGCGTTTCGTCGCTCAACAAATAGGCAGCTATCATCACTACACCGATTGCTTGCATGCAGTGCAGGCTGTATTATTGTTCAGAGCCAACATATTGTATATATGACTTGCAACCAGTGCAAAAGGGATGGTTGGTTATGGTATAGTGGCATTTGCACCGGGCGACGTATAAATACGAGTGAGTTCAACGATGCAAAGTCAAGCTAACGCACCAGTGAATTGAATAGAACACTCAACCCACGCAAAGAACTTGTTAAGCATGTGGGTGCAGCAGCAACCTTACCATAAGCTTTAAAAGCAATAGTTGCAGTCACGACGGAAGTTATCCAGGTATGTGTACAACCATTTCTATAAACCAAAAACAACGAGTATAACTAATTGCCTTTACTCTCATTTCAGAACGCGATATGCGTTTCGTATGTGAACCCGCATTTTCTATGAACACAACTTCGCCAATACATATAAAAAATTTTTTGTAAATATTAATATATATCTCATTGTTGCCTGTTGGTGATGATAAGTGCAACTTTACCGACCTGGTGATGTGCGGGAATGCTGCAGAATAATAAAAATTTTGTCAATTTGCGCAATAATTGTTATATACACAAGTACATTTATTTAATTAAGCAACTCAATCGCGCTGGCAATAGACAGATAGACGCAGTCTTACATAACAATATAAATAAGTACATAGATAGCTAAATGTTCAGGCAGCACTGGGTCGAAATTTTTGTGTATATTGCATTTTTGGTAAACATAAAACGTTGCATAAATTTTGATTAAAATTATAAAAAAAAAAAATTTCTTGCAAATTTTGTTGTCATACAATTTTAAATTTAATTTTTCTCAGAAATTAAAATTTTTTCCGTTTAGGAAGTTAGACATGATCCAAAACGGAAATAGTAACAAATAGTTTGCATAATTTTAAGTTTGGGCACTTATCTAAAATATGTTTTATAGTATGTACTCTCAGAATTCAGTGAATTTTTATATCTACATCCCGAGTAAACCAAAGAAATCGCTATAAAGTATATATACTCTTGATCAACATCTAAAAACGATTCGATATAGGTATTCCGTTCTACTTGAACAACGATATATTAGAGGTTATACAGGGTAGAGTTTTTGATACATTTTAATATTTACACTCTACTATTCCATTTTCAGATGTATATTAAATAAATGCAAATAGGATTTAAGAGATATGACTAAGATTTCAAGAAAGTAAAAATATTTTAAACTTTAAAGCTGTATTAAGTCCAACAATTCTTTGAGCAAATGTACATCGCGGTCTACATGCAAAATTAACTCAAGTATACAAAACAAGTGAAGTTCAAGTCTATGACTGCATATACTTGCGTCTTAGTTTCGAAAAATAAAAAAAATACAAATTTATTGAACGTCACAAGTGTGTGCAATGTTGATCAAGAAGGCAGTCTTCAAATAAGCACAACACAACAAATACCGAGCAAAAATTCAACAGCGACAAGTTCCTCGCTCTCCGGAAAACAGACGAAAAAAGACAAATATGTGCATGTAATCTCTTACAATAAAAAAAATTAAACTTGTTTTTCAAGTTTCGCATTTTGTATGCGAAAAAAAAAAGATATCTGTCAGAAAATCTATTTGACAAATAAATTGGAAGTGGATTTTTTATTCGTAAAGAAAGGCTTTTTCTGCTTTCTAATAATGGTACTAAATTTAAAGCTTATTAGTTTACTCCATAATTATTAAATGTTCATGCTGTGATTAAGATATAAATTGATTGGAGCTGCCAACGTGATAGAATTTCTGGAATGATTTTTGAAAAAGTTAATTATTGCGAAGACCAAATTAAAATAAATGCTAGTTTCATATAACCCATACTCTGAAATATTATACATAATCACATGTTGATATACGTCATCACGGTGTAGTCTGAAACATGCTATTAAATATTTTTATACTAAGTATCTACAAAGAAAAATGGTGTTTACAAATGATGTTTATATATTATAACATAAACGAACGTGTCAACTTCACTACAAATCTCCATCACTGGAAATGCAATATTTGGAGTTACATTGATTCAATTATAATATTCCAAATAGGTCCAAATCGTAAAGGAATAAAATATACCCCAAAATTAAATGATAGTCCACCTAACGACTTTTTAAGAAAAAAAAAGGAAAGTACTTTCCACTGGAGCTGATGGCGTACTTGGCACTTCTTACGTTACAGAGGCCTAAAAATTGGCAAACATTGTAAAATAAATTCAATTGAAGGTTTTCTTTAGTTCCACAAATTTGGCTGGTAAACTTCTACGCCGGGCAACACCGGGCTCAATTGCTAGTAGGTATGACTATAATTCTTAATCAAGTTGGCAGCACCCCAAGAGAAAACATACGAACATATGCATTCGCACTCTTTCTACCGTCGCACTCTTTAGCCGTGTTTGAGTATGCAGCTATGTGCGTTTTGTCTTTAAGTGTTGGTGTTTTGATTGCCATTTCGGCTATGTATTGATGGGAACGTAAATGGAACTATACCCGTGTGTGTGTGTAAATGATATGCGTCATTTTATTATTGTTCGTGCTGCTATTTTTTAATAATTTTAATTTTTTTCACATAAAACATATTGTGTAAATCTGAAAATTTTTTATCAAAATACGACACAAATACATGATTAAAGAATGTAATCAAAAAACTTTGTTGAGCTAATTGCGGCTGGCGAAATAAGAATAGCACAGAACACGACGACGGAAGAGGGCTTACATACATATATATGTGATAAGAAATATTCCACAAAAAAGAAAACGAAAAACTTGTCAAAAGAGGTCAACAGCAAAACAAATTTAAATAATTTTGCGATTTTGATAAGTAAATTTATTTTCTAACCTAAAAAATAAACAAAATAAAAACAGATTTCGAGAGTGCAAATGCGCGCGTGAGAGTCTACAAAGCTACAGAAGTAAATTTCGAAGTGGTGGTTAACAGTCGCCGTAGAGACAAGTTAAAGACAAAATTAAGTAAAGCGCGATTAAATAAAAAAAATGAAATTCTAGAATCTTGATTTCATTTAGAATCATTTAGTAAAAATTAGTTAGGTTATGTTTCAGGTTGGGGCTTCTTGCTATATATACACACACACACACACAACAAACTCACGCACTCACACACATTCAACGGAGCACTATTTTTTTATTTTCATTAGAAATTTCCATTGAATTAATGCACTTCAAACTTGTAACTTACCTTGTATTATGTATTTTGCTGCTTGAGAACAGGTTCCAACGATTTTCGATGTGAAATTATTAACAGCTGCAGAGAAAACTTTGCTCGAATATTTTCCTTTGCGTTTTTCTTTAGTTATTTTCACATGCACAACACGAATTATTCACGAGTTCCTTTTTACACAATTGTAAAAGTGTAAAAATATTTGAAGACTGTTGCAGATGGGTTGCAAGTCGTTCGCTGGCTGGTTTCAATTTCCCTTCTGCTCCACGCCGTCACCTATAACAATGACGACCTCTTCTTCTTCTCCTGCTTCGTGGTCGCTGCTGCTTTCAGGCGAACGACGCCACGCTATAAAATTTCTTTCTACTTTTTTGGGCGAATTATTTTTTTTTAGTGAAACCTCGGCTTACTAAAGCCTTCGTTGACAAATACGTATCGCTAAACTTATTACTTTTTTTTTGTATCTTATGACGAATTATGCATATTTGGCATTTTTAGCCAAATAGTCTATAGACTAAAGCGCAGCGCCGTTCATTTTTCCTTTTGCGGTTCATCTGAGTTTATATTGAGAATTTCGTAATTTGTGTAAACGATGTTGCACCGCTTTATCTCTAATTTAATTATACAATTTTTAAATTACGATCTCGTTCTCCTTCACTTCTCGGTTTCTGCGCGTTAAACGTTTACCAAGCGACCGAACGTCTCGACATATTAGTCGAGCAGCTGACCGACGATTCAATTCAACAGCTGAGAGCAACTATCGTTCTTATCGCTAGTTTTCTATCGGTCCGGCGATACACAGCATCAACGTCTCGTCCGATTTTTGTTTCTGCTTCCCACCACTATCCGTTTATCGTTAGTCGGTCCGTT
This sequence comes from Leucophenga maculata, assembly GCA_035044805.1. Taxonomy (NCBI): domain Eukaryota; kingdom Metazoa; phylum Arthropoda; class Insecta; order Diptera; family Drosophilidae; genus Leucophenga; species Leucophenga maculata. The sequence goes on from JAWNNP010000497.1 coordinate 62,672, forward strand.
AATCGGACTCGCTCGCTCTCTGTCGCACACGTAGATCAGTCTGTTGACGTGTTCCGAATAGATTGCAAATAAAATTAGAACGACTTTTTCAATTAGATTAGTAACCAAACTGCATTAAAATGTTACCAAAACACGTAATATTGTGCAGTGCTATTTACGTTTTGCTGCTTCTCGGAATACAGGTTCAGTCCTACAGTTTTACGTCGAAGGAAGTCAAGTGTCACGGTAAGTGGCAATGTGCAACAGGCTATAGCGGCAAAATTATAGGTGCCCACCTTATCTGCCTCTCCCACTTTTTTCAATAGTTTGTAAAGTCACTGTACAAGAACTGGAAGATGCTATCAACAAAGTGGATCCAAATAAAAAGATTGATGTTAGCGGCTTTCGATTGGACGCCAAAGGTAATTCTGTAAGCAAAAGCGTGCGTCTGGTTAAATCCGAAATGTATCTTACCGAGCTAATGGAAAAAATATGTAAGTAAAATAGAAGCCATACAAATGTTTCGAAAACGTATGTACAACTATCTGTTTCTTTCCTCCTCCGTCCGCATTTATGCAGGTGATAAAATGGAAGATTATCTGAAAGCAACTTACAAAAAGTCTGGTAAATTTACTTTACTCAAGATGATTGTCGATGGCAAAATGAATCCCGAATCTTCCGAGGTTGATTTCGTACAAGATGGTGATCTGAACAAAAGCCTTGGACACTTTTGTCTCGAAATTCTGGAGGATCATGAAGATGTCTTTCTGAAAGCATTCCAGGCTGAAGAGCTAGGCGAGGATTTGGACATAAAAATTTGCTCCGAGCAGGCCAAATATTGCTCAGATGCGCCATTGCAGGAGGAGTACGACTTCGATGAGAAGGATGAACTGTGAGACAAGGTAGTAGTTTAGCAAATTAAACACACATACATATGTACAAAAAATCAATTTGATCAAATGCCTAATTTTGTTTTCTTAAATTAAAACAAATGAAAATTGTCATTTAGTAAGAACTTACGAATTTATTGTTTAATATGTAATAATTTGTTTATACTGCGATGACAATGATATTAAAAAAAAAAAAACATCGTTTTTGCTTCTGTGTGCAATATGTGTATATTTTAAATACAACTCTTTAAATTTAAAAAAGGTAAATGTTTAATTTATTTTCGCTCTGTCTGTGTGGGTTTTTATCTTTTGTAGTGTAGGCACATTTTCTGGCAAATCCTTTTTGGCGTCCTGGCCGCCTATTTCTTGGCAGCGGCTTCTTCCTCCTTCATTTTCTTCTTGGCCTCTTCCTCCTCCTTCTTCTTCTTTTTAGGGTCTTGCTCCTCTTCCGCCTGCTGCTCCTCCTCCTTCGGTTCCCTAGTAGTAAAAAAAAATAAAATAATTTTAATCGTTTTATATAATTGTACGTCACTTACTCTTCGTAGGTAACATTGCGCAGCATTTGATGTCTTATTACGAGAAACGGTGCACCAAAACCTAGAAGACCCCAAAAAAGCCACCATGCAGTAAAACGCATTGGACTGTCCATTCCCTTACGCCATGGCAAACATGTCTGAGGCACTCCGCCAGGACGTCCACAGTGACGAACAAGCGTTTTTGAGGCGCTATATGTGCGCAAAAGACCACTCAGTTTAAAAATCATTTCACAATCTTAATATCTAACAAAAAGATTTGTAAAATAGTTTTAACAATTTAGTATTAATTTTTTTCCTTAGTCTGCTCGAAATACAAATTAATGTGTGTATTTGTAAAATTTGGCTAAATTCTTTATTTTTTTACTAGTAAAAATCGAACACAATATCAAAGCCGACTGACTACGTTTACATCAGCATGCAAAGTTACGATTAAATATAGTTTCAATTGTGAAAAGCCTAGTCGATTGAATGAGTTGTCAAAATTAAAGATTAAATAAAAATGTCACTTAATTTTTGAACGATATGATATTACTATTTTTATTTATTTGGTAGTTTAATATAATACTTTCACCATGCCACATATTCTCGTTCAGAGGATTTATATGTAGTTACAAATGTGCAACGTGACAAATCAGGAGAATGCTCTATTTGTTAAATTTTACAACCTATCATCCTGAAAAAACAACTCACTGAGGAGCTGCAGCGATTGTCAAACATAGTAATATTTTTGAAGTCCCCTTTCTCAAGTCAACGCTATTGAAAGATATACAGTTATTGGTAATCTTAAAGATACAGTTCCGTATTTACCGCCTCGTTATATGATCTCCCAAGACATATTTCAGTCTTTTGAATACTGGCAAATTAAGTCATTGGAAGCGATTTGAAGAAAAAAAAAACCATGAAGGAGGCTTAAAAACTGATAATGATAAACGAAAATGAACTGAGCTCCTTTAATAAGTTATTATGTTTTCGTCATTGCAAATCCAACAATCAGATACAGGCATTAATGATACAGCAATTTTCTGTGGCGTGGAAAGAATAGATAAAATCTGCGGTATAATAGACTCATGCTTCGACAAATCAGCTTGGACATTTCACGTTAATAATTCTGGTAACTAAGTTCCCACTCCACAGAAGCCCGTAAGCCATCTATAATTCTAATTAAAATCATAAACGAATCTTGGTGCCACAGAAGTCGAGATATCCGAATCTTTCGCTGATCGTGTTCAGCCATAGATCAATTGCTTCTTTCTATGCAGTATATCTTGCACTGGTTGAACGTCGACCTCATCGGTTAGACGGATATAACAGCTTTCTTTAATGATGCTCGATAACTTTGGAAATAATTCTTCTCTCAACCTCCAGTTTAAGTTTTGACGCAGAATAGCTTCACAGATTTGTAAATAATGTGATTGGGGGCTGCATCAAGGTTTGCTTCAGCAATACTTGATGGTAACTCCTACTTAAAATCCATATATTGACATACCTTCTAAATTCAGAACTTATTTGCAAAGAATAAAATGTTTCTATGACGAGTTAGTGATCCTTTTTTGCTTATTAGAAGCCGCACTTGAAGATAAATTGTGTACTTCCAGAAATTTAACAATTTTACTTCAAAACTAAACAGTAAAATAAAAATGATTCTGCTTTTTTTATAAAGTATATGTGACAGTCGATTTACTTTATTGTATACAATTCTTGGTGTATATATAGTTAGGACTGCAGTACGTATTTCGGATACTCATATTCGGGAGACGAGTTATAGCAAGATAAATGGACATATTCCGGCATCTATTTTTGTAAGCTCTTCAAATTATATGTCCTATTTAAAAATTTTTTGTATTGAAACTACTTTACAATCTATATAGACCTATAAATGTAATAAGTGCTGTTTAAAGGGCATCAACCCTTAATATGTACAAACAGAGGACCCGTTTTATTTTTGGTATAAAAGTTTATATGAGGTAATCTTTAAAAAAGTATTTTCCTTTAGTTGGGCCCTAAATACAAACACGATTTTCTGTATCGTGTGACCGGTAAAAAAATTGCTAGAAAAGGTATTTATTCATTTCCGTCTCTAGAACATGTAGACGCTCACACTCTTTATATGGCACGTCACGAGGCGCAAATGTGGGTATTAAAGTCTCCGTTAGCACCGAAAATAATTGGATGCACGCTTACCCAGTTATGCAATTCCAAAATAGAGATAACAAAGTTGGTTTATGCCGTTTTTGGATATTTGGGCTACTTTATTTGCGAACAAACTTTTCACTTATTTTAAATAGACGCAATACTCGTTCTAGCGGTGACGGCTCCATTATTAATTTAAGAATTCCTATCAACGACAAATAAAGCTGCAACGAAAATGAAGAAAGGGTATTATCCACATTCTTAATGTTAATGAAGCTTCAAACTAACCTTATAATCTGCGCTCCGCCACAAACCAAACCAACCACTTCGGTCTAACATTTTACTTCTTCAGCAGCTGATGTCTGACAATCAAGAATGGCGAACCGAAACCCAGAACGCAGCCGATGGTAAATAGAGCAGTAATACGGTATTTGTTTTGCAGACCGAAAGGCAAGTTCTGCAATGCAATAAAATACGCAATGAATATAAATAAATAAAATCCAGAGCATAGAAAAGTATTTGAAGAAAAAATTATGTAATCATGTGGCAGAGCAATGATTACGAATGATTTACTGCCGACAACTTACCTCGCCGGGAACACCACCGTGGCCGCTAAAGCGTACCATCGATTGCGAAAAGTTACGTGCAATAACACTGCTGCGGCCCAACATTTTGTTTAATTAGTAAAAGTATTTTACTTCAAATTATTAACTTTATATGACGGCTTTGCAAACACCCCAAATCGCAAGTGTGAGAAGTTTTCAAGGTAGAGTTGTCGCTGCGTTATTAACGGAATATACTAAATTTGTACAGTGCAGAACAATGTTGCCGATTCCTTATGAACTATCGTTATGAATCGTGGAAGGAAATGATGGCCATCCTTAAATATCTGAAACGTTTCGGTTTAACGTTTAAGCGGTTTTTTGAAATTACATATGGAAGAAAGTTTGCACAGAGCAGAATGCTGCTACAAAGTATTCACAAACTTGTTCAGAAACAACGAGAGTCATTTAGTTACATCTTTTGAGACGTGATGCAAATTTTTCTCTGAGTGTACCACCATTATAAATTGAGTATTGATTTTACATATACCATTGTTTCTGTGTGTCTTAGGTCGTGTTTGAGGATCCATACAGTATACTGGCTTATATGCACATAACACTGCATTGCAAAACTGCCTTCAAAAACTTTTCATGCTAAACACGAATCCGGGGTCGAAAATTGTCTATCAAGCCCAAAAAAGTGGTTTAAAACCCATTAAAATAGCCCTTTTTAAACCATTTAACAGCTAAACCTCGACGTGCTACAAACTTTGCTGGCATCAGAAATTAAAGACTGAAACATAAAATTTAGAATTTGTGGTTTTCGGGATCGACATATTCGATTCTCCATTTGGAAATTTTGAAATCTGACTTCAAATTCGAAGTAATAATGGAAACTTCTAAGTATCATTTTGTATAAACTTTTCATTTGAAAGTCCGCCATTTTAAATTTTTTAAATCCCGAACTCCCTACGAAATTTGTTGCAAACTAATATACTAAAAATGGACGAATTGCTAAAAAAGATTTATTTTTTGCTTCTCGAAAACGGCAACAATGCACTGAGTAAAAACGTAGAAACAGAAAAAGATAGTAAAGTGAAGTAAGTGGAACAAGCAGGACGTGTCGCGAAAAGAACTTTCGTATAACATTTTATAAAAAAAAAAAAATAAACAAAATTCGACGCGAACGTGTAATAACATTTTTTTAAACTTAGACTTTAAATTTAGCGGTGAAAAGTACAAAATTGCACACAATTTTTGCTTCCTATTCGTACAAGAATTTTTCAGTCTGTCCATCCTTATATTTTTTTTTGTATTATTGGGTGTGTGTGCGTTTGGCTGCACGTGTCGCAATTAAAATTGCTTGCAAATCCAGTATAAAGTAATTCCAATGTGGAAATAAACGGAAATTGCAATAAGAAAATTTTGTAAACCCAGCCAACGACAAACCATTCAAAATGTTGGAATCACCAAAGTTTATAGTGAATAATCAGTACGATGGAGCGCGCACCTTTACCTGGTTGGCCGATCTTTGCGGCCTCTCCGTTGACTTGGTAAGTGCAAAAGAATAAAAAATATTAGAGTGAGAGACACTGCATTGAATGCTGTATTTTTATCTTGAGCGACGTTTGTATTTCTTTATATGAGTGTGTGTTTCTTATTGTTTAATATTACAGGCAACGCCACTTTCAGCTGTTGTTTATAGTCAGTACACTATATACATAGACATTCCGCATTATTAATTAAAACATAAAAAATAATTTAAATATTATAAGTATTTGCGTAATTTCAATATTCGTTTGAATTGGGCTTACTAACTTTCAAGTTATAGGGAAATTTCGTAAAGTTGTTTTGAGCTCAGCTGTTTTATATACTTATATTTTCTCGAAACTGTCTGTCACAAACCTACTACAAACACAAAGGAGTTCTGTGAAAATTGGTTTTAGTTTTCCGTTTAGCCACAAACTTGTTGGCAGCTGTTTTGGTCTTTCGTCGTTTTATATTCATATACACTTATTGCAAAAAGTATGCATACAAACGCATTCCAAATGTTAAAAATTATTTATTTAAAGTATCTCTGTAATATAATAGATATATTCAAATAATCTTGACGCACTAGACATTATTTATAGTTACTCCCCCTCGAACTAATTGAAAATAAAAATTTTAGATCTACAGATCTAAGGTTGAGGAAAATCTTGTGAAATATGCTAATTCCATCACACTATCATGAATTATTACATCTCGGCTATGACAATCGATAAGAAATATGTGATATCAATCTCTCATCGCTACAAGAAGAACGCAATTAATATTAAAACATATTCGCCCATGGCTTTAAAATTAAGAGTATACGGTGGTATTTTCTCTCAGAATCTTTTAGGGTCCTTGATCACTGTAGCAGAAGTGGTGATCATTTAGGAGATTACTTACTATCTCCGGTATAGATCCTTTAAACTGAAATATTTAGACTCTCTTTACACTCTTTATTATACTGATATATATAAAAAAAGACATCATTAAGCTGTTGGTTATTTACTATTTAAAATAATCTGAGTTTGAGTGGATTTGGATTTTATTTATATCAAGATTATACAACAACAATTTCAGTAATAAAACATTAAACTTTTAAAGTTGCACAAGTGTAATTTCAGTTTAAACTGTTTGGAAACAATTTACATTGTCAATTACACTCAACTTAAATTTGCTTAATTCTCACTAAATGCTAATTGAAGCGCGTATGCATATTTTCATTTTAATTAGCTTACAATTAGTTCTTGTTTTATAGGAGCATTACTCAAGCAATTAGCCTGGTCAAAGTCGACTAAAAATGTGAGGTGAAAATGCCAATATTTTTGGATACATTTAATATGTATAATGACACTTGGCATTAGCCTACAGGAAATTGGTTGAAATGATTTTTTTAAATCCTATCCTACTACTATTATAAATGCGAAAGTTTGTATGTATGGATGTTTCTCTCTTACGGCTAAACCGCTCAATCAATTCGTCTGAATTTTGGAATACAGATAGATGGGATGATGGAAAAGAACATAGGCTACGTTGCCCCTCCCCCCATATTAGCGACAATCAAAATGTGTCATATCGTTGCATCCATTTAAGATATAGAGGTGAAATTTGGTATACATGTTAAGAGAATAAGGAGAAGTCAACCTATTAAGTTTGGACAAAATCGGAGAGGGCGTTGCCCCACCCCCCATATAAGCGATAATCAAAATTTGTCATATCTTTGGATCCATTTATGGTACAGAAATGAAATTTGGTACACATGTTAAGAGGATGAGGAGAAGTCAACCTGATAAGTTTGGTCAAAATCAAAGGGTGCGTTGCCCCTCCCCCCATATAAAAATTTGTCATATCTTTGCATCCATTTAAGGTACAGAGATGAAATTTGGTAAACATGTTAAGAGGATCATGAGAAGTAAACGGGTTAAGTTTGGACAAATTTAGAGGGGCGGTACACCACCCCCTTATAGTTTCACAAATGAGGCAAAATAAGAAAAGTAATTAGATATAATACTTTTTATGGGAAGATCCGCGGACGAAGTCGCGGGTAAAAGCTAGTATTAAATATATTGGACTTAAATTTTTGATCACTGTTTGTCATTCACATTTTAATACTACAGTCCAAATAAGTCATAAATCTTAAGAAATTATTAACCCTAAGCATTGCTAACGTCTTATCTTGTAAAAATTGATTTGATTAGTTTAATGGACTCGTTTAGTATGATTTAATGGTGTTTCCTTTCTATGCTTTTCAATTTTAAGGAATGAAGATGTGAAAAAATTGGTAGAATCCACCTATCAATTGAGTCTGACATTTCGACCATTAACAATTGTGGAATGATATATTCGAAAGGAAAATGCATTTGACATCAATATAATTGATGGAGTCACCATTAAATTCATTCGTTTTCTGACCTTCTTAGGCTAGATCGCTTTCTATCTCAATAGTACTGTGCTAAGATAATAATGATCTCATTTTTATCATACTTATATTTAAAATATTTACTGGAAAATAGAAAGCTAAATTTTTATGCGTTAATTTTTTGGGGAATCCCCCATACAGACTATCAAATCATTTTTGTAGGAAATCGAACGCTATTAATTGGTGTGATAAAAACATTTTTAGGGGTAGCCAACCACCAAAGAGTCAACTTAGTCCAGTTCCAAAATAAAAGGACAAACTAAAATGTGAATGTATGTGTAATGTAACTAGGTAATAAGCTTTTTGTTCTTGTAATACTTTACAATCAGACGACATCGGCCATCGTTCGTCCAAAAGTATATGTGTGAAACTTTGAATGTGTTTCTCACTGGAGCGATGACTGAATAATGTCTATTTTTTTTATGGACTGTCGCTTCACATACTTATACTAATGAATGTGCCTCCACACTTTTGGTTTACCCCTCATACAAAACTACCTCACAGTTGTGTGTATGAAGTTTGAAGAATTTCTTTATATAAGTCAATATCAGCATATATTATTGGGTTAGGCTAAAAAGAAGAGGTTACACTTTAATTTAAATTCATTTCCTTGGTCCACATTAAAAGCAAATTTTTTTTTTTTTGCTGTCAATGACCTATCCAATGGGTAATATTTTAATTTGACTTTAAATTAGTTTAATTGAATTTAATTTAATTTATAAAATTCATTAGATGGTGCCTTATCAAATGCAAAACACGCTTCAAACGCATGAAAGCAATCAGCGTGTTTGTGCACTATTAAATTAAATCAATGAAAACTAAATTGGCAACAAGCATCTAAATATACTTTCAAAATATCATGAAAATAACACTATATATATATATATAATATATATGTATACATATACATAGGTACATAAATATAATATTGATTATATATACGATCTATACTTAGTAGTATGAATCAATCATAACAAATTTTAGTTTCCTTTTAAGTTCTCTATCCTAAACATATCTAAGTAGGGAGTATATATTATAGATATATTTTCTGACCCGATGTGGTTTAGTTTAGTTTGCATTGAAGTGGAATTGACGTCGATATAATATGTACTTTATCTATTCTATATAAATTCGTTGTGGACCTTTGTGGAATATTTTGTTTGAATCAAGCCAAAAAGAAAAAAAAGCAAAGGTGAGTGTACCTCTTGTAATTAGGTGCGAGAGTTTTGAAGGGCGCACAGAAAAAATAAATATCTAAATGTATTGGTGCCTGCCACATCTATGAAGGTTTTAGGAATCTTATGGTCTTAAAGTTTGACATGTAGGAACTTTTTTTCGTCCGATGATTATATGACAATAAAAACAAACTATGACGCTGTTACTTTCCTATATGTATCCTTGTGTGTTAATTAATATTAGAAGCACAAAGGCGGGACAGACTGGTGTGGTAGTTACATCTTGTTTGGTCCTATACAGAATATTTTTTTAGGATTGAAATCTGATACCATAAATTTTGCTAAATACAAACCAAATTAAATTTTTTTTGAATATCCATTAAGTATTGGAAAGAGACACCCTTTTAGTGCTCCAATCACGACGAATATGGAATACTTTTTTGTTTATTTAGGTTTATTCATATGAAGTGGCAATAAAGTATTATAGTCTCCATTTTTTTGTAATCATACGAATAGGCATACAGCTATTGATGCTAATAAAGATTTTTGATAATTTTTGAATCTTCTGTCTGTTACATACACTAGCACAAACTTAATTTACAGCTATATATATATATATGTATATATATATATATATATATATATATATTTAATATATATATATTTAATATATATATATAATTTTAATAGAAGCTTAACCACGTTTCGCCTATAAAATCGTTGCGCAGCTAAAGTGATTACTGCGGTTAGCAGCTTATTGAATAGGTGGAAAAAATGGATGAAAATTGGATTTCATCGAGAATTGCAAAAAATTCATTTTAATTAAATGTGCCAACAATGAACTTTCATATTCATAAAACTTTGTTTGTTCTGTTCTGATTGTCAATGCTTTCAGCTCTTATCTCTGCGTTCTTAATTTTCACAAAATTTTTCTTTTGATAATCTTTTTTCCCTATTTTCATTTTTGCGCTTCAATAGGATTCCATTTCAATTTCAAAACAACAATTGGCAATTGGTTGGTGTATTCAACGCCCACTTAGTGGCATTTAAATCATTGCTGTGATGCATTCTTATTCGCAATAGAGAGAGGTGGACAATTTATTTTCACAGTCTAAAGTTCTTTTTAATTTTAACACCCTCTCTAATTTTCAAATTGTCAAGCAGTGAAGCGAAAAGATGAATAGACACGCAGACAGTCAATCTGCGTGTAACATGTAAATTGGTAAATGATGATGATGACGGTATTGTTGATGATCTAATCAGTACAGTTGTATGTACATCTAATACACTCATACATTGTCTACAGTGACGTTGACGGTTGATTGCCTCAAGTGGTCGGTTTATATCACTTCATAGTGACGTAAATAATGGTAGACATTTGCTGGGAAGTCGACATTCTCTTGGCACATTCGCAATGACTACTGTGCGTGCTCATATTATCTAGTAGTGAATAACATGTATCTTTTTTAATTAGGATTCAAAAGCCTTTTAAAACATTTCGACGACTAATTTTTTATATTTGAGAACAGAATAAGTGGAAATATTGGATTCGGCAACTATTCAAACTTAAATTTGTGCAATTTTGTCATCGTAACTCCAAAATAGTGGTTGCTAGTTGGCTAGATTTACTCGTCCAGCGATCTATTAAGTTCGCTAATTTGCAAATCTTTGATATCACTGATTTAACCAACATAAATATTTATGTATATATATACCTTGCACTAGAGGGACAATGGTATACTATGTTTAATTTTATTTTAAGTTTTCTCCTATAATACGTCGTAATATATAGCACCAGTACCAAATTCATAATTCTATGTCAAAGGGTTTCGAATATTGGACAATGATCTATATATTGTTGGTCGTAATTCCCCTAAATCAAGTCTGTCAATGTACCAAGCCATCCTTCTACATTGAAAATTTGTTAAGAACTTGATTTATTTCAGTCGCTTCGAAGATTAGACCTTACAAACTAACAGACAGATAATTAAACATATTTACGGATAAAAATTGTAGAAACATGCATTTTATTGATGTGCGAATAACGATATCAGACGGGGATACCTCAATTTGATTAATCAAAAATCGAATGTGTGAACACATAAGATTCTTGAGATTATAAAAAATAAAGCTTATGAGTTTAGATTTTTAGATTAGACTGACTAATGTGCAAGCAATGTATCGAAACATTTTCCTCATGTAAACATGTTCTAACCAGAATCACCGATTACTGTCCATATTGGATATAATGAAATGCTATGAAGAATATGATTACGAGCATGTCTACTTGAAAAGGTTCGAAGAATATTTCGAAGTCGTGTATATACGATTGCAATGCTCTTACATGTTTTGTTATACAAAATGACAATGTACGTCTACAATTTCAATAACACCGATTGACGGGAACAATTGGTGATAATTAAACAACTATTGTACACTGAAATGAATTACACGACCAATTGTTTTACGCATTTTGAAGGTTAGAAAACTTGGAGAATGTTGCGGTTTTGAGCGTTGTAAAGTGAAATTTTTTATTGGATTTAATTAGCATATATATAATGCTTATTTGCCAGTGTCCTAACATTTCAGCACTACAAACGGTTTGCTAGGAAGAAAATCATCTATTTTTTAAAATGTTACAAAATGTAACTCGAATTTATTATGCCTTCAGCTATGGACATACAAGTGTGTTCACAAATGTGTATATATATGTATGGACATACGTTTATAGAAGAATACGATAAATGCCAATTAGCGTATGCTGCGTATATGCTGCGAGAAAATCGTACGATATTATTGGTAATTTTTTATATATATATGTATATGTATATACGAGGTGTGTTCGAAAAAAAAAAATTTTATTTATTCATCAATATCTATTTTGTTCCCTTCTAAGCAATTCTCCTCACAAATCCAATCCTCGAAGCACTTCTGATATGTGCGTTTCGGTATGAGTCTTTATCTACTCAATCGTGACATAACGCCGTTGTTTTATAGGTCGTTTCAGTTTTGAGAACATTAATAATTCGAAGGTGGCCAAGTAAGGTGGATACGGTACGGAGTAGCAGATTCTTTAGTCAAATACGTTTAGATTCTTTGTATTGCTTACCGCAAACGGGTAAAATTTTTTCTTTGAATAAACCTCGTAGGTAAACAATTTTTTTTTTAAGATACTTTTTTTTCAGTTTTTCGTTGCAATATTTTTTTTTTTTTATATATATATATGTATAAATAAAAATTTTATGTATATAATTTTTTTGCGTTTTTATTTTGGTTTTGTTTTGGTTATTTTAGTAATTTTATTTTTTTGTATTTACAAAACCAAAAAAAGCATTAAAACATTTGAAATATTTAATAACTGCGCATTTGCTGATTAAATGCTTATTGAAACCGGTTGGGAACACGTAGCGTTTGCTTTAGACATAAAATTTATAACAAATAAACTAGTTGCGCCCAATTCAAATTTTATAGAAGTACCTAGAACATTTATTGCAACAATTGACGGATAGTTTTCAACCGCGACAGATACTAAATTTTGCACAGAGATACACATTAATTCTAACAATATACTATAATTTAGAAATACGTTTTTAATTTATTTGTAGATATGACCTTGACTCTTGCTTGAACTTACGCGGCTGAACTGGACGACTTTTGAAACGTCTGGCACAGCTGTTTGATACTCGTATATCGAATTTGTTTTTATTTATTCTGTTTCGTATATTTATATCTAAATGTATCTAGGTACAATTAAGACACAAGATGACGCCATGCGTGTTCTTCCAAATATGTATTCAATGTGGCGCGCAAAAGCGTTAATCATATTTGCATATATGTACATACATATGCACATTTGTTTATAAACAAAGTAAGCTATTTAATAGTCTTTGTTTTTGTACTTTTTTTTGATTTTTTTTTTTACTTTTGCAATCTCATTAAAAACAATAATATTATATATCTGCTTATCTACGAGAAAGCTATTTTCAATTTGGTATTTTTAATTTCGACCAATATCACGCCACATTTTCCGAAATGACGATTTGTACAAACTTATTTGTTTTTATCTTCAAATAGGTTTTTATACATATTTATGACTAACAATAAGCTTTGCAAGTTGATTAATTATTAATTGCTTCCATTTTAAAAATGTTAAATGAAAACGAAATTCGTTGATTTTGTAAAATAGATTGTAAATTTTTTTACAATATAATATCACATGTAAAATAGAATATAAAGATAAATAAATTAGTGGAAATTTGTTTCGAAAAGAAACATTTATGTTAAAAAACTGAGAACATTATACTACTCAATATTACGCCTCAATATTACGCCTAAAAAAGAAAATCAAGTCTTTCTCCCGTACCGGTCGTGTATTAAGAGTTAGTGAAACCGCAATAGATCATTACTGGGGCTATCGACCGAAAACAATGGTTGAGATGGAGGTGAAAACTTAAGGATAACTGTGTATAATGCTATGCCAGGTACGACAAAGTTAAACTGCTGCAGCATAATGTTTGCCGCGCCGGTTTAAATCTATTTGGAAACTGACTATTGGAAAGTTTTACCAGTGCATCATATTAACCAGACGTTTGCTTCATTTTATTTCCTAAAAGGATCATCGATCATATAAAGATACGAAAAGTTTGGTTATTTCACATTTTCCCGACGTTTTAGGCGACTTGTGGCCAGCGATTACCAATACTTCGAATAAAACATAGAATTCCATTCTATCACAAAATAAATACGCAATTTATGATTAAATAAAAAACGGCTGACTTATCTGCACATATACACCTAATAGTTTAGCTGGAGACTACAAATTTTCTGTTTTTTACATAATTCCTAAAAATGTATAGCACATGGCTTCAGATAAGAATATATCCCCCATATAACTTTAAGGTAGAAGATATCTCAAAGTATAATTTAACATAAAACTTCATACAAATATTTTCGATACAGTCTCTTAAATTAGTTAGAAATTTTGAAAATACTCGTAAATTGTTATTGCTGCGGCAGATTTTTTATCCCATCAGCTCATCTAACTTACGGTAATAGGACAATACATGCAACAAGAGGGCGCACTTCATCTAGCAATGTCATCAGTGGCTGCAACAATAAGAATTAGTAAAATACTTCGGCGTCCATTTCAAATTGTTAGTCACTATACATATGAATATTTGCACTATTGAAACTTCCACTTGTTATTGATTTTTTAATTGTTTTCGCATTTAAACATGGATAGGTTTCCATAGTATTGCCAGGTTTTTTTTTTTTTTTTTTTGAATTTCTTATTTGTTGCATGTTTCAAATGAAATTGAAATAGTTCAAGGATGACAGCTGGCTTTTTGTTTGTTGTCAAGAAGGAAGAAGTACATATTTGGTTGAATCTAAATAAAGTTATATACAATATATATACATCAGTGTTTACCAAAAACAGCGGAAATAGCTTGTGCGCCCATGGCCACCTACGTTATTCGTCGGAAACGATTGCGATTTTCGACAGCCATTTTTGAAGGGCTGTACCTTATTGGAATATCGCTATACCTTTTAGTGGCTGTAATACGCTTATTTTCGAGAATGGGCTTGTAACATGGTTTAACACTCTTTCTCTGTTCATTATATCGAAAATGGCTATCGGCAAGAGAGTAATCTACTTCTTTACCATTGAAATTAATACGCAAAATGTTTTTAAGAGGACTCAAAGAAAGTATGCTACAAAATGTAAATAAAACTGTAGCATATTTTTAGGCGGTGTATTTCGTTTTCATAATTTTAATAGATTTTTAATGTTTTTGTTTTACGTAATACTTGAACGGCCCCTAATAACTTGATGTTGCAGAATTTTATCGACTCACGTCATTAATTCGTTACTAAGGCTACAACCAAGTGACCTTTAGACGTTTATTGTAGCCGCTAGTGCTCTCTAACCGTATTTACAAAGAGATCACGGAGGAGTAATGCTATATTTTATTATTTTACTCAATCAAATCAATTGAGCTTCGGCTGTTACTTCGGTAAAGTAAATCAAATCAAATGAAAGAGCAATATTCCAAAGTATAAGTTTATTTCCTCTTTCTGTACAAAATTACACGGGAAATCTGTTTAAAAAAACGTACTTCAAGACGAGAAAGTTCATACACACACAAATTATAATTTCCTAATAAAGTTTTGCAAATGCACATATTGTGTCATATTCTAATTGAA
Organism: Leucophenga maculata; assembly: GCA_035044805.1. Taxonomy (NCBI): domain Eukaryota; kingdom Metazoa; phylum Arthropoda; class Insecta; order Diptera; family Drosophilidae; genus Leucophenga; species Leucophenga maculata. Next base: position 78,077 of record JAWNNP010000497.1, read on the forward strand.
TTTGGCATTCATTTCGATTGCATTGGCGTAAATGGAAATATTGCCGGCTGGTTTCTTACTTGGCTGGTTTTTATTTGAAAAAAAAAACCAGACTAGAGTCAAGTATTTCAATTGCAACATTTTATTTCGAGCAGCAAAACAAGTCCGATCCAATGTACAGCTACAAAGTCATATATATCTTTATATGTGTGTATGGCTATGCACAGTTTGAGTTGGTTAGTAGGTTGGTCGGTCGTTTGTACTATTTGTTGGTCTGTTTTACTGTCGGACTGGTGTGCAAAATTGTATCAACCAGTTTGCCAAAAGCAACCATCGTCATAGTTGTCAGCAGCAGCAAACCCCAAACAGTTTTGCGGTTCAGTCAGACATTAAACAATTACATTTGGAATATAACCAACCAAACGCTACCTATCCAGCCATAACCAGTAACAACGCCCGACATTTTGCAGATACATATTGCTTAGCATTGGTTTTTATTTCTTTATTTTGATTTGCATTTCGACAGACATACATATTTAATATCACTTTCGTATATAATTGTTTGTATGTACATATTTAATATATTTCATACAATATTTTCTTTTGCAGCAGCAATTAATTTATATATCGTATATAGTCGTACATATTTTATAGTTTTCCTTGAAGACTGTTGTTGGTGGCTATGTTGAATTTCAAGTTTACTTGCTGAACTTGAGTAGACTTTTGCAATTCAACATGCAATTGCTGCCTGGTGGCAGCTTACTTTGGCTATTAACCAATTTGAGCGGTTGGGTTTGTTTTTCTTTGATTAGGAGTTCATTCCATTCAGCTTATTTAAATCTTTCAGCTAAAAATTTCATATCAAGTCACGATATTCCTTAAGCTTTAATACTCTTTATAATGTTTGAACTTGATAATAGTGTATATAGGCGTTGTATACCTTAAACTTCCTTACTTAAATGGGCTTCAACCTTCTTGTATGCGCTGGCGCCAGTTATGAATTCCAAGTAGGCAGAGATCTCTCCGTACCTGGTCATTGCAACGCATGCCGGGTCGCACTCAATGACGTTACCGAACAATCGAACACATAAATTATTCGTACTGGCGGTCTTTCGTCAATTCAAATGAAGTGATCAGCTCAGAATAGTTCATAAAGCTCGCAGTTCATACGTGATCCAAACTCATCGCCGACTCTAATTGGACCAACAATTTTTGCGAAGAATCTTTTTCTCGAAAACTTCCAACGCAGTTTCATCTGACTCAATCGAGACCAATGTTTCATACAGTGGAGGTTTCAATCTCTCTTGGTATCAAAGGCTTCGATGAGGTTCTTTTCTACCCTGACCGCGCTTTGTCTTTGAATTATAGTCATCCTGCTAAGACGAACGATCTTTGCTGAGATACCTAGTGTAGATAATTGAAAAACTTCGTTCGTATTTTAGAGCCGAAAATGGCTTTTTAAACTCACGCGTCTTCTCCAGGATCTGTCGTAGTATGAATATTTGGTCATTTGTCGACCTTTTTGGTCTGAAGCCACACTGATATTGTCCTACCTGTGCATCCGTATGTGGCTGCAATCTTATAAACAGTACTCGTGACGAAATTTTATATCCAATTTTAAGGAGTCTTTTAGTCCACGGTAATTAAAGTAATAAGCGGACTTGGAGTCGAAGTTATTCTTCCATATTCTTAGTGATTCTGGCAAACTTGAAATCTTTGGTCTAACGCTTTTGACACATTTTGTGAGCTTCATTCCTTTTTGATAGTGAAAAGTTGTTTTTCTCCCCTTCATTTCTTTTCTTTAAAAGCTTGCGCTGCTCCCGGTTGCAGAGTTCTTTGATATGCGTTGTTCCAAGTGTCATTCGAAGAGCTAGTCATAAGTAGTTGGTGATCTTTCTCCACTTCTCACATATATATTCAGAAGGAGGATATGGAGATTGTTGTTGAGAAGGCTTGGGCAGTATGTGTTGATTCGAATTTGCCAACGTCTAGCTTTCGTTAAATCTGGGGTCGTGCGTTAAAATCGTGTTAATAGTTTTGCAGTGGCGGTTCCAAAGCCCTACCCACGAACACATAATTAAGAGGGGAGAGCGGTGCCTTCTAACAATTTCCCGAACGTTTGTTCAGAGGTTACCCAGAGAATACGTTATTACGGGGATGTTTAGAAATAATTCGAATATTGGATTACCACTAAACACTAAACGCCGGTATCAATGGAAAAATATAGTAGCTAACGATTTGAACATTACATTTCTAAATATTTTTATTTTCTTAAAAAATAAATGATAATTAAACTTGTCGCTCGCTGTAATTCAATGCCAATAAAGAAATTTAAAACTTATAAAAAACTAGTTTCCAACTTATTATTTTGAATTTTTCTGTTGTCTGTGCCGGTATGTCTTGTCTGTTTTTCAGTAGTAATGACGTCGAAAAATGTCTTTGAATAACTTAAACATAAAACAAAACTATTATGATGTCAGCTGTTTTTATTTTGTTTTTATTTTTATTTTTTTTGCGCATATATTTTTAGTATTTACTATTTTTTTTTTCGTTTTAGCAGTTGCGGTTTGAAAAATTTGCATACATTTATGTTTTTTTTCGTCATTTTTAAATTATTTATCGTCAGTTGATATAGACATATATATATTTATTTATTCGTTAGCTAGTAGTGATGATTCATGCAGAGTGCTAAAGTTTTCGTAAGAAATTAATCACGGTTTTATTTATATGTATATTGGGTGTGTAACATTGTTTTACTATTCACACGTAGTGTGTAATGTAGTGTTCAGTTTGTCATGAAATTTCTAGCGTGTAAAGCTCCGCCGTAAACTCATCAAGAAGTGTATACTTATATTTATTCTGGATCATTGTATCTCTCTTACAAATTTAAGATTTAAAGGTGTACAGGGTATCTCGAGCACACTACGGTAACGTTATTTCCTGTTTTTTCATATACTAGAAATTAACTGTTTGTACAAAATTTGAACCCAATTATCTTGAATATAATCATATTTATTATAGATTGTATACATATATTATATTGTATATATGTTTGTATTTACTGAGCCCATTGTCTTTGACCTACGCCTTATCAGCTGTTTTCGGTATGAGATAGTATTTTTATAATGGCTCTTTTGTTCTCAATATTTTATACACTATATACTATACATACGATTAATGTGCGCGAGATATGGTGGTTTGCGCGTATAATTTAATTAATTTTATTTCGCTCATTTTAAAAAACTAAATTAAACTTTTAACATATTCCTTTCCAATATTTTATGTTGCACAAATTGAATTTCACAAAATTTATTTGGTATTTGTTTTTCTGCGATAGTTATATGAGTCACCACGGTACAATTTTCACTAGAAACTGCATTAGAATGAATGAAAATATTTTATAACATTGGCCATATCATTCATAGTTTGTTGCTATCAGTACATTTCAAAGCATTTGTTGCCACATTTTGTAAAACAAATATTGTCAACTATTTTTAAGTATTTTTAACAATTAGACTAATTTGAATGCATTATTCGGAAACCAATTTTTGAAGTACCCGCATTTACTTTTTATGTCTTACAACATTTAACCAAATATGTATTAAGTTTTTATACGCTGTACCCATAAGGTAGAAGAGTATATTAAGTTAGTGCAGAAGGTTCTTGGAGACTATAAGAGATAGAACCTTCAAATTTGTATATTTATTCTTTCCTATTCGTGTTAACCTTTTTCTAAGGAGTAGTACTCGTAAAAACCTGTCTCTCCTCACTGAGTTTTTGAATTGTGTATCGTAGCTTAATCTTAATAATAAAATTCCATATCGGATTACTAGAAGGTGTAGTCCCCGTACAAAAACACATTGTGTTGTGGCTAAGATTTGCTTGAAACAACATATATGTTGTATCTTTCATTATTTCCATTAAAATATCCTATATGGAGAGAAACATATATGCAATATGTACAAGTACAGTGAATCTCGAAGTCGATCAAACTCGAATGCAGCGTTCTATCTTGTTAAAACACAAAACACGCATAATGTATATTTACAAATAGTAAGTCTTTGTTCATTCTGAAAGTTACAAAAATAGCATTTTGGGTAATTGCATTTTATGCAAAAACCTAATGCAAATGTAGAGTAATTGTACCTATAAAAAGTGCTTCAAGCAGCTGTACATGTCAGTAGAAAAGTTAAAGAGTATCTGCTAGCAATATCGAAGCATGAAAGCTTGTAAGTGAAAGTCGTAATAATTGTATCCTTAAATATCTATTAAATATTGAATTTTACCAGATAACTTGCTGCCATTAGCTGTGCTGTTTGTGGTGTTTCCTGCAACCATTGCAGACACCGCGACACCTTGCACTACAACTCCAAAACCCTGCACTACGACACCAACGCCTTGTACTACAACTCAAGAACCCGCCTCTACAACACCTACACCTTGCAAAACAACACCAAAACAAGAACCCGCCCCTACAACACCTACACCTTGCAAAACAACACCAAAACAAGAACCCGCGCCTACAACACCAACACCTTGCACCACAACACCAACACCTTGCACCACAACACCTACACCTTGCACCACAACACCTACACCTTGTACCACAACACCTACACCTTGCACCACAACACCTACACCTTGTACCACAACTGCAAAACCCTGCAAATCAACACCAAAACCCTACATTGCGAACTGTAACAATGCTCCAGATGGCACAATTATACTGGATCCCAATCATTGCCGACGCTATTACACTTGTGTTGGCAACATACCAGTACGTTCCAAATGTAGACTCGGCCAATGGTTTGATTCTGAAGACCAAACATGCCGTAGACGTTGGCTGGTAACCAATTGTCCAGCTAAAAGAAATTGATTTGGTTACATTTATATATACATATAAGTATACCGCATGCCCAAAAACATATTCAAATATGTTATAAAGCGATATAACCAATAAATCTGCAAATATAAAAATATCGTATTTTATTAAATTTATTTTCTAATATAAAATATATACAACATCAAAGGGGTGAGAAGCAGTTTTGGAGCCCAATTTCAGTACAAACGGGTCAACGAGTTTTGTTTACTCGTCAGAGTACAATTTTGTAAAAGCCGGGTTGTGTGGGGAAATCATGAAAATGTATTGCTTTTCACTTTTTAATTGCATTTTATGGGTCCGACCAAATTTTATTTTCAATGAATGAAAAATTAAATTGAAACCACCAAATCAGGAAGTCTGCATTTTTGAAACGATTTACTTTCTCCTTATTATGTAAAACAACTTCAATTATTCATATTAGTATTCAAGTATTCCGATTCGTATATTCGATATACACTTTTAAGACTTTTTTCGTTTTCGAGATAATGATACGATGAACTAAACATATGAAAAAATAAAAATAAATCGTCTATTTACTATTTATGAGTGCGTTATACCCTTCATACATAGTGTAAAAAACGCTGTTATTAGTTTGTTGTGATTATATTGTTACGCAGTAATGATAACAGTAATGGAATGACGAAAAAATTCATCAGAAGGTTTATATCAGCTGGATTCAAATGGCTCCTCGGTTTAACTACTTTGAATCGCTAGAATAATTCACCAGCAGTATCTTTCAGGCAGAATTTTATGTGATAGAAAGATGTGCCCAAATTCGATTTACGTACAAGAAGCAAAATTTTGCAATATTTTAGAAAAAAGAGACATTTTATGGAAGAACTTTGAATTATGACTGTATATAATGTGCTCTTTCAAAATATGAATCGGCGATTGGTTGGGGCATTACAATTTTATTTTTGTTCACTTCATCTGCGTAAAAAGCATACGAATCTAGAAATCAATGTTTTCTAATTTAATTGAATTGTCTCTGATATGGAACGGACGTATATATCGACTTGTCCTTTGATACAGATCAAGAATATATACTTTATGGAGTCTGATTTGCTCAAACTTAGAACGGGAAGTGGAGGGTATGACTTTCCTCTGCCTTGCAGCATAATTAATATAAGCGTAGGGTATATCGTATATAGTGAACTTTTTTTTTTTTTATTTTACCACTTAGTTGGTAATTTTGTATCTGCGCCAGCTATATTATAGTTTAAGTAAATACAGACACATTTTACTCACGCATTCGTTTATTTATTTATATGTTTGTATATGCCTTTTGAACATTGATCGCAACGCGTGATCATGTATAAGGGAAATATAGAACACCGTCGATGTCATCTTACTTATAAATCGGATAGTATTGCAGTTCTCCATGTGTTTTTGTGTTTTGGATGTGTTGTGATAGTGGCGACACATGCGAAATAATATAATTAAAATACTTAAATGAGAATATATATAGACAAATTGAGTCACGTTATAAATGCATGTGCAAGTCGCCATAAAATATCTGATGTTCATAGATGCAATGATGAAGAAAGAGAAAACGTGTATCTCGTCGAATGTCAAATGACGTCTTTAGAAACGGTTTTAAGTAAGCAACAATTTATGCATTGTACTACATATGCTCAAAACACAACAAATACATATGTATGAAGTTAATTAATATTAAATACTTTCTAATAAAATATATTTTCTCTGTCCTTTCTTTGTAGATCAACTTTTTAATATGCCAGTTTTTAGCACTCTTCCTTGCATCGCTCTTCCGTTCGATACTGCATCCTTCCAAAGTATCTGTTGGGATACGTCACACATTTGCATTGACCGTTGGCTTGGCCTTTGGCTATTTTTGCTTTGGAAAACAGGCCATACATATTGCCGGACTGCCAGCAATATGTTACATTGTAATACGCACTCAGGATCCGAGAATTGTGCAGCGGTGAGTAATTGAAATTATTGCATACAATAAATATTGAATATAACGCTTGATTTAGTTATGTCAATTAATTTATAAATGTTCTATTGTAGGAGCGTTTTGTTAGTCGCTATGAGCTATTTGCTCGGTATACACCTTTTGCGTCAAATCTATGACTATGGCTCGTATGCGTTGGACATCACTGGCCCACTGATGATAATTACACAGAAAGTAACTAGTCTGGCATTCAGCATACACGATGGTTTTGTGCGTCAGAATCAGGTAGGTGCAAACGCGATGCGCTTTGCTGTTTTTAATTATTAAATTAATATTATGGTTTATTTGCAGGACTTAACGAAGGCACAGCAATATCATGCTATACAAAAAATGCCAACGGCGCTTGAGTACTTTTCTTATGTGTGGCATTTTCAAGGTTTGATGGCAGGACCGTTGGTCTTCTACAAGGATTATATTGAATTTATCGAAGGCTATAATCTGCTAAAGAGGCCAGCTTCAAATGTATGTACATATAAATTAATATATTTAAACGACTAACGAACTCGTCGGTCTGTGCAAAACTGCTGCATAATTTAGCTGCACACAACGACTCAGCAACTATCATTTATTCATGGCCCTTTGCCTAGCAACCACAATCGTATTGATTGCTTGCAACAGGTCTAATCGAACATTAAGTGGCTGCGAAAACGCACTGTGGATTAATTTTAATACTATTTGCTCTATGTGTGAAGAGTACAAAGAACTTATTTTTGAGATGATAAATACCTTTCAAATACAACGTGCAATGTCGAGTTTGTATATATATAATTCGAGCTATTAATGTAAAAGTAAACTGTTTATGGTATATTTTTCAGCAGGGTTCTCTTCCGCTTTCGCAGTAGTTGTTGAGAATTAGCTTTTTGATATAATCTTTTTTTATGGTTTCTGCCACAAAATTAAACTGAATTTTTTTTACAGGGAAATTTGGATAATGGCAAATCGAAACTGGTACTCGAACCCTCACCGACAAAGACTGTCATCAAGAAGGTCATCGGTAGCCTGATATGTGCATTCATATTTATGAAGTTTGTGAAAATGTATCCAATCAAAGATATGAAGGAAGATGATTTTGTCAATGAAACATCAATTGCATATAAATTTTGGTATGCAATGATGGCTACATCGTGCATACGCTTTAAGTATTATCATGCATGGCTGTTAGCCGATGCTATATGCAATAACTCAGGTTTAGGTTTTACTGGTTACGATAAGGATGGTAATGCAAAGTGGGATCTCATTTCGAACATCAATGTGCTTTCGTTCGAGGTTGGCAATAAGATACGATATTTTTAAATGAGTATTATAATGCAAATAATGATTTTTAGTTTGCGACAAACATGCGTGATGCCATCAATAATTGGAACTGCGGCACAAATCGTTGGCTGCGTACTCTTGTCTATGAGCGTGTGCCAAAGAGGTATGGAACACTATTAACTTTTGCGCTAAGCGCTGTTTGGCATGGCTTCTATCCAGGTTATTATTTGACCTTCGCAACAGGTGCTGTCGTTGTCACCGCAGCGCGTGTGGTACGTTTCATAGCTTGTTATGGTGAATATATTGTTCGAGAGATTAAAATAATTTGATTATTATTTATTACAGGCACGCCGTTTGTTCCGTCATCGTTTCCAGAATACTCAATTTACGCGCATGTTTTATGACATACTTACCTGTCTGACCACACGTTTGGTCATGGGCTATGCAACATTCCCATTTGTGCTGCTTGAGTTCACTGTAAGCCATTTTATTTTTAATAATTATACTAAATTACTAGTACTTTATTATTATATTTTTTAATTAAACAGGGCAGCATTAGATTGTACCTGAAGCTCTATTTGTGCCTGCACATCATTTCTGTTATAACCATATTTGTTTTACCCAAAATTATACGCGGCGAAAAACGCATCAAGGCAGCTGAAACAGCAGCAGATGCAGCTGAGCTGAAACAGCAACTTGTGACAGGCGAAAGCACAAGCGATGCAGTCTGCGTAGTTGACACAGCGTCTGCAGCAGCAATTGCGCTCGACGACGATGCTGTTGACCAATTTGATCTCACTACTAATGATGATGACACTAACGTTTCTGACCTCGCCAAACGTACAAAATCAAAGGCATCATCTAAAATCATGAACAACACATCACAATTAAATAATACCAATACAATACTCGAAAATCCAAAAGCAGTCAATACAACAACTGGCACTAACAAAACTACTGCAATGGTCGCATGTGCACGTGAAGCGGTCAGTGTGCAACACGATCAATGTGAAATGGATCAACTATCCAGCAAACTCAAGGAGAAAATCGAAGCAGAGACCAAAAATATAGAAGATTTTATTGATAAGACTGTAACTGATACCGTCAGTGGCATCGTTGAGTTCAAAAATGATTTAATGCGCGATGTAGAATTTCCCACATTGCCAAATAATCGTGATGATGGTCAAGGACTGCGAAAACGCAATCTACAAAATGGTGCAATTTGCCATGGCAATGAACCGGAAGCCGATAGTGCTGCATTCTTAAAGAAGGAAATCGAAGTGATTAATGCTGTAGTGCAGCAGGCGAATGTATTGCCAGCTGTGCTTAGCAATGGTCATGCCAAATAGTAATAGATGCAGTGCAGAGCAGTGACAACCGAAAAAAACAAAATGACAAATTTAGTAACGCGAAGCAAACTAAACAAACTAAAAACTTTTGAAGCACCGAAGCGAATTAACATATATATATATATATATATATATATATGTATGTATAGTATAAAAAATTTTAGAATTTTGAATTATATTTTGTTTGAGAGAGAAGAAATTGCATTCAATGATGATTTAACATTATCTGAAATTGTGAAATTATTAACTATACATAGGCTTCCAAATGCACACAGATACAAACAAACAAACGCACACATATAAACTAAACAGTGCTCTTGAACACACTTTGCTTTTGGGAACGATAAAATTAAATATACATATACCTTAAAAATAAAACTTTGTGATTTATTATTTATTTTAGGCACTCTTTTGAATGCTACACAAAATGTTTTAATAATGATGCTGCAAAAGCAAATCAAAAAAAAAAAAAAAACAGCAAACAATTTGTAATTTTATATAAAAATAGAGTAAAAAATTTTATATCAGCCGATTCAATATATTTGTTTATTATACATATATATTTAACAGATATGCAACATAAAAAGAAAAAACTCAAAGCTATGGCTTTAAATAAATTTTTATTGTATTAATGCTAATTAACTTTTTGTCTTTCCATTTGGAGTGTAAAAGAAACAAAATGTTTTGCCTGTAAGAAAAGCGCTACGAAATAGAAGTCTATTATATAATTATGAAGAGTTAATAAATCTACTCATTTGATACTATGTGTGTAATTGTTGTAGTTGTTTGTTAAATAAAATATCAGAACAAAAGAGCAGATACATTTATGTCAAAAAATTCTTCCATTTAAAGTTTACCATATAGTTTATATAATAAATGACCATGAAATCATAAAAAACAGAATATAAAAATATTTTGAATTGTACTAAAATAAGCCTCGAAAGAAGTAAGTTACAACAAAATCCCGCCCACATAAACAAAGAAAAATGTATAAGAAATCACATACAAAAAAAAAAAAAAAACAAAAGAAACAATCGTCATACATATGAAATAAAAATTTCAGAAATAATATAAAAAAAATATAGACTGATTAACAAAATACTAAGGCTAAAAATATCAAAAGTTTAATTTGCTATTAATTTTTTTCTTTAGCTGAACGTTCGTATGGATTGTATTTGAGATAATGTTTCAATATTTTACTACGTGAGTGTGCTCCTGTGTTTTAAATTTGTTATTTAAATTTTAATGCCCTCACATAAATAATCAATTTATTTTCGAAATGTATTAATATTACGTTGTAGATACTACGAATCATTTTATGCATTATTAAAAGATTTCCAATTCATAAGTGCACCAATATATAAATATGTACATGTATATGTAAATGTATATTTTTTCATCTGAACCTAATTAATGCGAAAATCAGCACAATTTTATTACTGAGTTCAATGTAAGAACTTGCAAAATCAAAAAAAAAAAACTATTTTTGAGCTAGCGTGACGAGTTAGTTGGAAATAGATACAACCAACAAAATGCGTATATTTAAATTAGTTAAAACCTTATATAAAACAAGTACTAAGCGAAAAAATGAACAAAATAAAATACATATTTTAAATGTGAGTTTAAAGAGTTTTATTATTTGTATTCCTCTATAATTCAATATGAATTGTTGTCGGATTTGTCCATATTCATTTTGCTCAAGTTTTAAACCTTGGCCTCATTACATGTATAAGATGCTTGTTAAAAAAAGATGAGTCGCAGGAAGTGTAATTTTGTAGTCTTGGTTCTTTTGGCCGCTTCCATTGGGTTGATTGTGCTTTGGTTTCGACATCATAATATGTTTTGTTATCAGTTATGACTCTTTTTTAGTTAATCTGTACATTTTTTCACTCCGAAGCTTCTGAGAGATGTTCATGCGACTTCGTTGCCACAGGTTTCATGCCAAATGCATCCGAAAAATGGTATGCGCCCACCGATATGGCGACATCCTTAGCAACGTCTCTAACAGTTTTACGAAGATTCTCGGTCGTTTTAAAATACATATTAATTAATGAAAGTTCAACCACTTTTGGGGTAGCCGTCATTTGAAGCAGCTATTCATTCTCAGCTTTTGTATGAAATAAATTTTGTTTTTATTTTAACAAAAAAACTTATAAAGTTGGTGCATCTTTAATCAAATTAAGATATTTCATATATGTAGGTCCAGATCGAAACCATTTTGAGTGAAAAAAGTTTGTTGTTGTTGTTCATTAAGTTAGAAACGTTAAATATTGTGTACTGCTTAGATTTTCAAGCTAAAATATGCATATAGATAAAACCTAAAATCTTTTTTTCACATTTGGCTAAAACCGCAAAATCTTTTTCTTTATATCTGGCTAATTGTAACGGAAAACCGTAATTCATTAATATTTGAAAATAAACAGATATGTATTTACTTAAATATATTATAAAAATATTTTCTTTTTTTGGAAGTGCATGGTAATCAATACAGTTTACTACAGTTTATTAAAACAAATTTTAAATTTATTTTTAGAACTTTAAGCTTCCACTAATTCTGTAGAAATCTTCAGCTTTACGTGTCTCCGACTGCTTCATCACACACAAATGCACTTCACCGCATTTCGCTGTGCCGAAATCAAAGTCGGCAAAACGTTTAAATATATCACGTGCATCAAAGTTATCTGGGGATTTTTCATCGGCCTTTTTGCGATAACGATTATTCAGCACAGTCATGTGTAAATTGACGTCGTCACGTTCAAAACTTTCGGTGGCAGACAAACCATTTCGTTTAAAGCAATCTCTACACTTATCGGCAAATAGTTGTAGATCAGGTGCGTTCACACGACCATAAACTACACGCGTTGCACTTGGGTCATCATTCATAATCTCCAGACCTTCAACTCTTATTTCAAAGGGTGTTGACAGGCCGCTCAGATATTGTCTATGGGAGAAAGATGTTGCTATATAGTGTACTAAAACATATATCGTTTTATATCGTTTCCCACCTGCAACTCTGCAACAGTTCCACCGCTTGGGCGCGTTCGTCGTCATCGAGTAAAACACATGTCAATAGTGTTAAATGCAAACAGTTTTCGTTCATAAATAGTATTTCCTCAATACCCGGCATTTGCGCTTGTAGTATTTCTTGCTACATAAAAATGTTAATATAGGAGTTGAATACAACTTAAAACGCTTTAATGTAAAAATTTCTCTTTACCTTCAATTCTATGAAATTGGCCTTAGTTTCAGCTTTGTTAAGTGCAACCGCCACAAAATGTGTTGGTCTCATACGTTTACGCAGCGAGTCGGTTAATAAACGAATTTTTCGTTTAGCTGCACAAATATTGTTTCGACCTTTGCCTTTAATGATGACATTACTTGATTTTTCTGTAACTCTTGGCACATATATTTCTGTTTCTGTTTCGGTTTCAATGCGACGTTTAGTTGAGCCCTTAAAGCCAATTAGTCCACCATAGAAAGCACTGCAAAACAATTGAAAAAAAGGTAAGGACAATAAAAAACAGATTTAGATCAATTTTAAGTTAGTTTTATAAATTGTTTAAAAAAATTAACTTGATATGCTGTGTCTAAGTTTGCATGTTTTTATTATTGCTCTTAATAAGGGGACTTACAAACTAGCGACTTAAAACATCTAGTGTTCATATGGTTTAGTTATGACCTGCACTGATTCAATATGCTGAGTAAATCTTAGTATTTTTCTAGAATTATATCCGTTCCAGTTGCATACCGCTTGAAATCTATAAATGCACAATTTAGCTTCAGTGATATAATTTACTAAGGAATTGAAACAAATATATTTAATCTTTAGCTTAACCTAAGACATATTTGTTTTTTGTTGAAAGACTTAGAATTCATCCAGACATAGTGTAAAATTTATATTATTTTCTCTGGATTTTTGTAATGCATTAAAGCAGGTATAGTAGACCCCTATACCAAGACTGATTTTTGCCCTAGGTATATATGTAAATTATTGAAATGGATTAGACATTCTAAGTATTTGTGCTATCCTTCATGTAAAAAGACTTATAGGCTAGTCGCGATGACTTAACTTGAAGGAGCTAGATGTAGTATTGAAAACGGTTTTACAATACAATTATACATCAAACATAGACATTTCTGCCCAAATGCCGTTAAATTTTTCTTAAGTCTCTAATATTAACACACGTTATAGCCTCTTCATAGCATTACTTACTTCGGTACATGAAGTGCTAGTTTGAAAGTTGAATTTGCTAGTTCCTCTATGGTACAGTCGACATCCTCGCCATCTTCATAGTCATCCTCAGTATAGAGATCTGCAAGCATATATATCGTATTAAAATGAAAAAAAAAAATTGTGCAAAAGTGAATAGAACCTTGTTCGACATAGCCTTTTTGTTGATTGTTGGTAGATTGCTGTATCTTGTTTCCACCGAAATCTTCGTGGATTTGATTTACGCGATAACAACGGTTGTTGCTCATTCGCTGCAACGGGGGAGCTAATACTTCGCGACTCATTGTTTACAATGTAAAACGAACTATTTTATTTTTTTTTTTTGCAAATAAACAGTACATGAATTACGGAATTGAAGCAGGGACTGATGTTCACTATTAACAGCTGCTTACCTCAAAACCAGTTCAATATTATTAATATTTAGTTTTATTTGTTATATGAAAACTGTGCCTGCAGTTTAGTAACTTTAGTAGTTGTTGTTGTTTCAACACCGCATTTGATGCAACGTAGCTATCGAATATAGGAAATTGCAGCCTTGTTTTTTATTAAGTCATATGAAGACTGCCTCGCATTTCATCTGCATTCTGAGTTTGTAAACCAACTGACACAAACCCGCACAGACTACCAAATTTTGGAAATGTTGTTAATTGATGTTTTTTTTTTGTCGTATTATAGCAAACAAATGTGATGAAGCTAGTTGAGTGTTGAAAGTCAAAAAACTGTGTTGAAAAGCGTTAAAACGAAGCGCGAACAGATATACAGATATATTGTAGTACTGTTGTATGTCTGCTTTTAAAGTAACCTGCGTTGGCTTCCCAGCTTGATTTATAGGAGGTAGGATTACCTAGTTTTACGGCGACATTTATACCCTGAATTTTAATATAAATTCTAATTAGATTTTCTGCTATCCGAAGATTTGGCTGATTTTAGGATGTCAAGGCATGCTGACCGAGAATATGATTAGGCATATTCTTTACGTTTTAATATATTCTTATTCGTTGGTTTGTTCTATCTGTTTACAAAGCTCTGAATAGTGTTTCTCTAATTTGGGGATTTTGCTAAAACGTTATCGCAAGAAGGCTGCAACATCGTCGGGTAAGATATTTTTCTAATTATCTTATTGCAATGCATTTTTAACTTAACATGATTTCTGTTACACATTTAAGTTCTACACAGCCAGCAGAAAATTCATTCGGTCAAACTGCTCTATTTCTGCCTGGCAAATGCAATGTAACCCGCCGGGAGCTGTAAAAATAATCCGCTGGGCGCCAAAACAAACAGTGTTGTAACCCGCCGCCCGGCACTTCCACGGATTATTTAGTATGTTCACGGATCATAATTTGTTTCTTTAGTAAGTACTATAATTGACGTACAATTGGATTGTTTAATCTAACTATTTTAATTTACTGTCACACTCAAATCTTCTTCGATTGTTTTGGGCTACCGAAGCACAGAGCAAAACGATTGTATTTTTGTAGACGTTTATTTTAAGTATTTTTAGAAATTGACAATAATTTGTTGTTTCGAAACTGCGGCGTGCAACAATAACAACATAGTAGGCGTCACATTTAGAAGCAGCATGGCGGCGATATCTTAAAAGAAATATAAAAACTAATAGTATTTACTTTCACTCTTTCTCTCGTTACTGTATTGCTTGGAAAAATAAAAGCAAAAGTTTCATTACTGCAGTCGAGTGTACAAACCAAGCAAAACCTCACAATCAAAGTGATTCTGTATACATATTCGTAAATAGTTGATCAATGACATTGTTGTAGTTCAGCAACTAAAAAAAACCAAAACGGCCTATAATATAGCAGACAGCGCAGCTAGGGCGCCCACAACTACAGACGCAGCCCCATTTCGTGGTTACGGCGGATATACAACTCGAATAGCTGCGTCTCGCATCAGAACACGGGAACGGGAATTAAGCGACGACGACGACTACGACGAACTTCAACAATACCATCGTATACTGAACGTTAGCTCTGCTGCTATGGGCAACGGACACTACGATCGAAAAACCACGCCGTGCACAAGCTGTATGAATTGTTTCAAGTGGATACCCGTTTTATTTATAACTGCCGTTATAGGATGGTCATACTATGCGTATGTGGTGCAATTATGCCTATGTAAGTAGAATATGTTTTAAAACAATACATTTGCATTAATATGTGTGTAAATTGAACAAACTACTACTCCCATTCTTTTACAGTTGCAATCGAAAGTATAGTCCAAAAAATCTTCTTTCTGATATTCTACCACATCGTACTCGTACTATTCTTATGGTCATATTATAAAACAATTTTCTCGCCAGTAGGACAAGTGCCGCCAAATGTAAGTACATAGAACCATACTGAACTAAACAAGTTCACACCACACTACGCAAAAATCACTATGTCATTCGTAGTTACAATGAATTATGATTCATATATACGTTATCAACAAATGGGCGCTGCTTACTCTGAAACAATATCGCAATCCATCGTACATATATATGTATATGTATGTATATATGAGTGTATATACCTGCACTGGGTGAACTAAAATGTTTCTGCCGTTTTTCAAGTAACATATTTAAACATAGAAAAAATCATCGAAACTTAATAGGTTACCCCCGCTTTTTGAAACTAATGATTAGTGATAAAAGTCTAAATTGTTTTCATACTGATAAAAAAAAAAAACCCGAAACAGGTTTAACAATTATATTATTTAAATGCAAAATTGATTAATAACATCAACTGTTGTGCTGCCACAAGATTATATATTATATGCATATAAAATTTTATTATTCTATGAACCATATTTCGCTTTTATATAAAACTTCAGATTTTAATTATGTCATAAATAATTTTTCATTGCAGTTTCGCATACCTGAGAATGAGATTGAGCGCATCTCGCGCGCCGAGAGTCAGGAGGCACAGAAACGTATACTAGCAAACTGTGCGAGAAATCTGCCCGTTACAAATAGGTAATTATTACCTGAATTATTTTCATTTACGTACTCGTACATATTTTATTTATATCTAATTCCATATATGTACTCTCATATTGCAGAACGCTCAATGGCTCCGTACGCTTCTGTGAAAAATGTAGAATTATTAAACCGGATCGTGCCCATCATTGCAGCGTTTGCGGTTTCTGTGTACTCAAAATGGATCATCACTGCCCATGGGTTAATAATTGTGTAAATTTTGCCAACTATAAATTCTTTGTACTGTTCCTTGCCTATGCACTGCTATATTGCCTCTATGTGGCCTTGACATCATTGGATAACTTTATACAGTTCTGGCGCGTAAGTTTTATAAAGAGTAGACAAATTATTACTATCGCTTTCATGAAACACCAAACGAATTCATAATGCTTTATTTGTAACGCTGCATAAACGCATAACTATACCCCATCTATCATATGTTATCATTAGTCTCTAATACGCAATGCACTGAAATTTGTTGTAACGAACGCTCATAATGATTCCTACTCGGAACAGGGCGAACTGAACGATAATGGCATGGGTCGATTTCACATATTGTTTCTGTTTTTTGTGTCGCTAATGTTTGCCATTAGTTTGGTGAGTCTATTCGGATATCATATATATTTGGTACTGACGAATCGCACAACGTTGGGTAAGTTTTTAAATTTGTTTATTTTTACGTTTTGAAATATTTGTACAATTCCTTTTTCTTTACAACAGAGGCTTTTCGTGCACCAATTTTCCTTGTTGGTGGACCCGATAAGAATGGCTTCAATTTAGGCCGCTGTGCAAACTTTCAAGAAGTATTTGGCGATGATTGGCAGTTATGGGCACTTCCGATTTTTTCAAGGTAAACTATTGGTTATATACTACTAGTATAAAAATAGGTTTATTTTTTATTTTGTACAATTCATCTTCACATTTTTGTTGCACCAGTTTAAGTGTTGTTTGTTTTTTGTTGAAAACAAATTTAGATAAACTATTTGGCAAATTGAAAGCATATTCTAAAACTGTGCGTGTAGTCTTTGAGATATATATTTGAGTGTTTGAGTTTTTCTTCCAATTTCAATACATGTGACAAACAAATTATTTATCAATAGTCAATATATGTATTGTACTTTTTTTTTTAAAGTTTTATACTAAATATAGTGTTGGCCATAAAAATGTAAATTTTGTCAAAATAAGTACCATTTAGTATTTTAACAATTAATACCCTTTATGCTAAACATAAAAAGTCGTACTCTAAGGAGTATGACTTTTAACTAAATAAATGGAGTGACATAGCCTGGTGTGAATGGGTGATGAGTGTCTGATCCACGTTTACCTACCAAACTACCAAATATACAAATTTATTATGATTTATCAAATTATTCTTGCATTAACAAAGGGTCTTGATTGTTTTATATAAGTATGTAAGGGGGCAGTTTTTCCGTCAAAATTAACTACTATGGTAAAATTAACTATATGAATCATTTGACGACGGAAATCACTAATTTGAATGGAAAAATTTAGTAAGGAAAAGGTGTTATAAAATTGTAATCGTTCTACTTACCAATTACTGTGATTACTATCATGTAACTTAGAAACAACTTTATTCGATCGGCTCGAACCAGTCTATTCATTCCTGGCCATAATATATCGTTTTAACCACTTAAGGATTCTGAACGTATGTCGGCTCCAGAGTGCCAAATTTTAGATCGACTCGATAAAAGCTGAGCAACTTTGCGGCGTCTCAAAATTCACTAAAATTATTAATGTTAGGATCTATAAACCAGGGACCTAAAAAGATTTATTCGACAACAGAATGTTTTAGGCCCCTAACCTGCAGTAGCCTGTCTTAAA
Organism: Leucophenga maculata; assembly: GCA_035044805.1. Classification (NCBI taxonomy): domain Eukaryota; kingdom Metazoa; phylum Arthropoda; class Insecta; order Diptera; family Drosophilidae; genus Leucophenga; species Leucophenga maculata. The sequence continues at coordinate 96,563 of JAWNNP010000497.1, forward strand.
AACAAATTTTTAGAAACAAATTTGCAAACAAGAGGTGGAGTTCAATATATTATTGTACGAAAAAAATTCTTCTGGTAAATCAGCTAGAAATGCAAAATTTTGGGTGTTTTACATCAATAATAAGAAACAATTTTAAAATGGTCCGAATATGTTCACAAAAGCGTTAGCCTAGCCCTATTACAAAAAATCGAATCAATATAGACGTGTACGCCTGTCTGGCTGTCCGTTTGGATATTTGGATCCAGATTGGTAGTATTTAATAAACGTGCCAACCGTTCTGTAAGGGGTAGTACTCATAAAAATCTGTAATCCTTTCTGAGTTTTTAAATAAAAATATTTCATATAAATCAATATAGGAACAGTAAAAGGGGGGTAGCTTCCATACAAAACTGCCCCCTTTCCTAGTTTATGTAAAAAAAAAAAAAACAAATTGTAATTTAATTTTGCGTGAAACGACAAATTTTTTGTAAGTTTCTCCAATTCTAATAAAATGTCTCTTATATAATTTTTAGGTTGATTTGATAATAAGGTTTGAGCAGCGTTCTCTCTTGTTTACAGACCCTTTGTTGTTGGAAGCATTTATTTTTTTTATTTTCTTATCAACTAATATGTATATGGGAATATCGCAAATTAATTCTGTTTATATTAGTTCTCACCTGAGCGTAATCTGAAACTTTGATGGTATCGAATTTGTACTTTCTCTTTATTATTTTATAAATTTGCATTTTTTAGGCCCTGTACCGAAGGTACAAGAGCCTATTGGGTTTGTGCAAATGTATGTAACAGGTAGAAATAATGGTCGGAGACCCCCCAAAGTTACCCCCATTATGGTCAGGAGTGATAGAGGAGTCGATATAGCCATGTCCGTCTGTCCGTCCGTCCGTCTGGCCGTCCGTATGAACGAAAGGATCTCGGAAACGGAAATAGATAGAGACTTCGTGTTTTTTGCATTCGACCAGGACTGCTCCGGAATTTCACAAGTTTATTTTAAAATTTTGCCCCTCCCCCCCCCTTCCCCATATAATCACCCCCAAGGGTAAAAATTTCTTCGGCACAAAAAAAAGTAAGTATGCCAGTATAGAGATATCGTCCTTCTTAGCCAAAATCCGAAAAGTTCATCAAAATCGGATAATAAATGACGATTTTATAAGCAATTGAATTTGAACGACCCCCCTTTTCTTTTCATTCATATTCGCGCAGTGAGAAGTGGTCATGTGTTTGGTCATAAGCTCGGGAAACATTTAATGTGTTTGTTAGGCGAACTGAACTGGTACAGGGCCTCTTACAGTCGGTTACGCCCGACTGAAATTTCCTTACTTGTTTTTTTATAATCCAACACTGTATTTAGATAGTAAAAACTAATTACCAATCATTGTAGCTAATTTTATTAACAACTATGTTTGTGAAAGATAATGCAGGTCTATAGAATATCTGATTTATATATATCTATTACTATATGATGTATAAAAGAACAGTGTAACTAAAATCAAATCAATCTTAGAAAGTTAGTTATATAACTTTTACAAAACACACCTGTATGTTTAAACCACAAAACTGAACTACTACTAAAATTTAAAATACTATGCGTTAATAGCTAATGAAGTGCGCTCTTAAAATGCTTGTAAAATAATCTACATACATATTTGCAAAACCACAAAGAACACACACACACATATATAATCAGAAAAAATTTAAAGTGCAACAAATTCATCAAAGAATAAAAAAAAAAAAACCAAAAACTAAGTGTTAAATTAATAACAAAATAACTGTACTATCACTATAATGTCAAGTTTATATTTGCAAAACTGTGTTAATGTTAAAACTTTGCCTTTATATGTACATATATATCTACCATTCGATTCGATTCGATATGTAGTCGAGGCGATGGCGTGGAATATCCCATTTCGGTACAGCAACGTACAAATCTTGCCAACTACGAGTCGATGGGAGATACGCAGACCAGGTTAGAGCAAGGAAAACCAACAGATAAGTTAATAAACATCGACCCTTCGTTTAGTAATCATCATACACAACATCATAATCATGAACATAATAATTTTCATCACGAACACGATCTCGATCACCGCAACGAACTTCAACCAAATCTAAACCTACAACAATTAACGCAAAGTCCAAGGCGAAGTCCAATCCAAAATGATGTTGCCATTGTTGATTGTAACTCAGCATCACCCGTTACTACTGCCACCAGCAACAACACTACCACCATTAATGGAACAATGGAGCAAGTTGTCATAAATATGGGGAATCATATTGAAAACAATGTTGAAACAGCACAAACTAATGGCAAAACTACAACAAATATTGACATTTATAGAGCGAATGCAAATCAAAATGCTTAGACTAGGCTAGGCTACATCATGGATCAAGTAGTTTTAATGCAGATTTGTCTTTAAATTTTATAACTAATGTAATAAGAACTACTACTACTAGTGCTGCAACTAACAACAAACTCATACATAGTGTGTATGTATATTATATGTAACACAAATCGATTGTATTTTATTTTAATTTGTTTTTGTTTCCATGTTTATTTTTTTGTACATAAATGAATTTGAAATGAATTGGATAAAATTGAAAGTCATCTTTGAGAATACGAGTAATAACTGCTATGTTGTTATATATATTTATAATTAATCGTTTTGAAGCCATTTTAACACTGTAGTCAATTAAAGTTTTTTTATATATAAAAAGCTCTATAAATATGTATAAACGAAACATAAATTAACTGTCAAATTTTACATACCCATTCTGTTTTCAGTCTCTCTTGTAATAGCTAAATTATGTATACATATGTTATATGTATGTACACTTAAAGAAAAGTTGCCTTAAAAATTTTGCAACGTTTTAGTAATGTAATTAAGATCTGAATTTATTTGATAGTAATAAATTTTACAAAAAAAAAAATATATACTATTATAAAAAAAAAGAAAAAAAAAATTCAACTAGACCAACAACCAACAACTAAATTCCAGAAAATGAAACAACTCAATGTGTATACTGCATAGAGAGGTAAACTACTAAAGACTAAACAAATATTTTTAGATTTCAACTAACTTCTAAGCGAAAAAAAATGAAACAATATAAAAGCAACTAATGCAAGATTTTAGCTGTAAAGCGATTTGTTTTCTTTACATACATATATATATATATGTAAATCTAATGCTTTAGCTAGTAAAATTTGTTCAGTGTAGTATTTTAAATCTACATTAAATTAAAAAAAAAAAAAAATTATGGAACAGAATAATGACTCATAGTAAACTATTTACTTGAGGAAATTAAAACAACCGTTAGTGTGTATAAGTTAAATATCTAAGTTATGTTTGATATAGAAGCTCTAACCACTATGAGTTGGCACACCAATAAGCATTTTGCTCATACTTTTCTGAAAGGTTGTGCAACAAAATGTTAAATAAATAGTACTCGTAGCCATTCAATGAAAAGTGGTTAGTGTGCCAATGTGGTTACATTTGAAATGAGTTTTTTGGTACTTTTTTTTTTTTTTTTTCACTTTGTGAGGCTGTATACAATCATCTGTCCGTCTGCATTTTTCTGCTTTCACTTTCAAATAGATATGGCGAGATCTATTTACTTGAAGTTCGTTGTTTGAAATTTATACTCTGAATGCCCAGTGATTTCAAATCGCGTAATCTTTCTGAAAGTGAAATCATTTCCGGTAATTTTTTTCGGATTTGGAAACCGGAGTAGAAGTGATAGTCACCATTCACATAAAGCGATACGCTCATATAAATATACATAAAAATCTGCCAAACAAAATAAAGTATATAAAGGGTATAGGCAACTTTGGTTCTATCGAAGTTAACATTTTTCTTTGTTTTATCAATTTTTTTTTTTATACATACATAGCGTCATCTCTCTGCTAATTAATTTTAATAAGCGCTCTGTAATTGTTGTTTTTGATTGTAACATGATGATTAAATCCATTTTAATGAAAAGAAAATATATATAAATCACTTCAACTAAAAAAAATTTATTAATAAATTAAAATAGTTATGTGTTTTTAATTTGCCATGGTAAAGACCATAAATAAAGCCGCTTGTGCTGTTTAATTTTTATATTGTTGCTGTGTAAGTTTAATTAATATTTAAAACGCACACATTTACTTGCATACAATTTAATTAAACTTTACATATTTGATTTGCACTACTCCTCTATAAATTATATGAATTATACATAAACTTTTCTCTAGCTTTGGCGACGGCATCAGCTATCCAATACGCCATCTCGAAGAGGACGCTGAATCATTATTGGGCAATCAGAGCGATATACGCATCGAAATGGAAGAGGATATCTTCCCAGAGACACGTTTTCGAGATTCAATCGATCCATAGTTGTTAATAACAAGTGATAATGTAGCAACGTATTATATTTAGTTTTAGCAAGATTTATTTTGTAGACTTATGATTGTTTGATTTCTGTTGGGTGGGGCATTTTGCAAATTTAATGTTAACTGATTACAAAATGTACAGACATTTTCAATTTTCTTTCAAGCATAAGAACAAAACATTCCAAAGAAATGCTATACATACGATAGTTTGATATACGTTTTAAAAACAGCCTTTATTAATATATGTACAAATTTATACTACATACGAATAATATATCATAAAACGTTTTAATTTTCAGAGTTATTATTTCTGTACATAAGAGTAATTTGTTAAAAATATTAATTTTATTTTTTTAACGCTTTCTTTTCTAAATGCGGGCAGTGTAAAACGTTTTAAATTAGAAAATATTTTACAATGTAAACTCTAAAAATATGAATGCAGCGGCATTTGTCGTCTATAAGTTTTTCAAAATTATAAAAAGAACTTAATTATCGCAGCGCTAAGCCATGACATACCGTATGTGTAAGTTAAAATTTGACAACTAGACTATATTTAAATGTTTAATTTAGCAATAATCAACTTAACTGAACAGAACAAAGAACTAATTTAGTATTAAAAAGGAAATAAATGAAATACAAGTAGAAGGAAACTTAATACTAATTGTATGCAAGCATGTGATGAGTTCCAAATTCGAGTTCCATTGAATGTAAAAAATTTAGTGTCGTTTGACGGAATTTTTCGTTCGAGACCCAGCACACTGGTTATAATAAAAGCACTTAATCGAAACGACTAAGATCGCCTAGCTCGTTAGCAGCTGTACTACTTTGAAGTGATTTGTGACTATGTGACACCACTTCGAAATCTTCGGCATTCACATCTAACTGCAGATTATGCTCTGCTTTATGCTTGGTTTTTAACTGATGCGTCGCTAATTTATTCTCATCTTTCATTGTGTCGCTTAATTCTTGCTCATTGTTGCTCTTCAAATGCTCAATGTTTTCTTCGTGACTCTCATTGTGTTTTCGTTTTTTACCGCTGACCAAAGCATCACGCGCCACCGCAAATCCAGTATCCTCGCTACGTGGCAAATATTCACTTAAATCAATTTCAATATCTGCTACTGCAGGCTGAAGTTTCTCCTGTAATGCAGCCAGCGCTATAAGTAATGCTTCCTCGGTGCGTATTGTTCGTGTGCCTTGCTTGGGTAATATATTTAGATAATGATCGAAAAGTAATGCTGGATCATCTATGCTTAACTTTTCATCATTGGAAAGGGCTGATTCGAGTCCCTGTAAACCACCAAATACTAACAACATATGATTAAATTCCAGCGATCTTTGTGCAACTTCGTGCACACTGCGGCCACGATCAGAAGTGCCAATAGTGATATCGTATCCACCGTTGTAAGGCGATTTGGTAAAAATTTCGGTCAGTGTATGAGCTATGCGTACCGTATAGCCCCAATAGACGCCGGTCTCGCGGCGTGGTTCTTCAGGCGCAACAACAGTGCCACGTAATTTTCTTTTTGCCTCTATAATAATAAATTTCTATTAAATATGAGTTAACATTTAGCTTTTAAAATCCAACATACCGCTTTGTTCTTCCAAACGCACTGTTACACGCACGCCCGGCTCTAATGCCTTATCGACTAGCACATCGTTCAGTAGTCCCACATTGACATAGCTTTGCTCCCCCTTGGCCTTTTTATCCGTAATAACGCCTTCGCGATAGGGAAACTTGCTCTGCTGTCGCATATGATGTGGTGTATCGAGAGGATTAAGTAATCCTGTATATTTCAGATCTTTGTGTAGCGGAAAGAAATATTTGCGTAAATATTGCGGACACTCCAGGTATTGTAGTATTCGCGCCAGTTGCAGCGAACTGCCGCGCACTGTGACGCCATTTTCCCCGGATGCGTCCGTTTCACCAAAGCTGCGTTTAGTTTCGCGCGCTGTCGCTACGCCCACATCATCGAAAACAATGACTTCGTTGACGCGGTAGATGCATGCGGCACGCGCTATTTGGCCCGCAACATAAGAACATAGCTCAGAAGATTGTGCATTTTCCAGTATGGAGCCGGGCACCGCTATGCTTATGGTAGAAGGATACGGTTTTAGTGTTGCTGTTGGCGCACTGGCAGCTTCCTCTAGCTTTTTGGTTTTCTCCATGGATTTAAGCAGCTTTTCCTGTTTGCGTTGTCGCTTGAGTGCTTTTTGTTCTTCTTTTAGCTTTTTCCATGATTTAGGGGCATCTGTTATTCGAGCGCCTTCGGCAGATTTAACTTCGGTGGTTTTCATTCTATTAAATATTTAATGAATAAGGACCATCAATCTAGTTGTTTGATTTTTTTTTGTTGCGTGCACGTGCAGTCGGATTTCGCACAGCTGTTTGATGCAGTGTGGCCGTGTCTGGAAAATACAAGAAAAACAATGGGAAGCGGAGGAGACGTTATGACAAAGAATACAGTAGCGCTTTGGACTGTTTCGTTCATATTTTTAAATTATAATTCAATTTGCAAACGCACCAATAGTTTCATTTGAATCTTTCTGACACGCATAACCCAGCCCTTGCTCCCATAAATCCCAGATTCGATCCAACTTTTCATAACAATGGTCGGATCGCATTTCGATGCTTTGCTTGGTGAAAATCCCCTTTTCCATTTTTGCACACAGTGCTTCTAAATGGTCCTTAGGAATTGTCGGATCTTCTAAACAACATAAGAAATACTTCTTTAGAGATTTAGTCTGCAGAGTTATACTTTCGTAAAACTGATGGAGTTGAACCCATGTGGATTTACATTTCCACCAAAGATGGTGGCAGAGTAGGATTTCAATTTCGATGTACATACATAGCAGTCCAACTTGAAAATGCCATATCGCATTTGCTGCATCGGGGACACGGTTTGACGCCGCCGTGCAAGCTGTGGTTGCGGACTTGCAGTAGGTATTCCCTGCGAGAGCGCATGGCGCATATCAAACACCACTCATCTCACCCACAACAATTACCAGCAGCAGCAACAAAAACTCAGGAAAAGATAATACACTGATGTAGCAGGAGGTTAAAACCTCGAAAAGAGCTAGCATAGGTAGGTGTAGGTAAAACCACAAAAACACTGTTTATTAAAACAAGAAAAACCACCGGTAGCAATTTAAATAATAACGGTTATAATCACTAGTTTCCGGTTGGCTGGGCTCGACAATGGGTCCGAACCCATTGTCAAACACACGATGCTCGACAGTGTAAACACCAATGTTCGACGTTTAAACTGTCGAGCATCGTGGGTTTGACGATGGTGCCGGCACCATCGTCAAACACCACGCAAGCTTGACGAACACTGGTGTTCACATGGTGCCGGCACCATCGTCAAACCCACGATGCTCGACAGTTTAAACGTCGAACACAATAGTGTTCGTCAAACCCACATGATGTTCTCCGAACTCATCATGCAACGTGGCGCTGGCAACTTGTCAAAAATGTATGGCTGTACAAATCGAACTGTTCAGATGTGCGCTGCTAAAGTTAAAAGCACCAACAGCACCGTAAGCTCACACGCATGCATATTGTTGGCGTCTGTATAGAATCGAACCGGGCGGAGAAGTGCTGCGAAACACTTCACAGTTTCTGAAAGAAGAAGAAGATTCTTGTAAGAAGAAGCAGTTGGATATTGGATTCAAATGTTATTGTGCGGTTGTCGAGTGAAGTAGGAGGAAAGTCGCGCGCGTTACGTGGGAGTTTTGTTGATAAGTTTCTTATGGATTGATTGCATATATTAAAAAAGTAATGCCAAAAAATCAATTATAATTTATAAAAGTGAAATAATAAAATATATAGCTAAATTTTTAATAAACAAATACAATAAAAAAAAATAAATTTCAAAAACTGTTGCCAATATTTGCGCTCCAATTCTTTATAGTTTTTTTTTTGCATGAGTTTGATTGAGAGAGGGAGAGAGAGTGTATACTACTACAATCAGCGTAATTTGAGCAAAAAGTAAAGTGCAAAGAGAGTAAGAGCGAATAAAAAAATATTACACTGCATGCGTGTTTAATCAAACGGGGCCATGGAGAACAGTTATTGGGACCGGACCAGGTTACGCACCACTCCTCTCCACTCCACTTAACGTTTGACCATCGTTCTTGATGTTGGTTTTGTACTTTTGGCTACACGGCTGCGCGTCGATGGGGCAGTACTATTTGGATTTAGGTGGGGTTGAATGGTTGGGTGTCTGTCTTTACTCTGGTTGGAACAATCAATAAACGCGTGCGCTGCGAAAATATTCTGTTTAGGCCTAGTCAAGGTGGTACAAGACAAGTGGAATGATGCAAGAAAGGGAGAGAGAAAACACGTGAGTGCGAGTTAGTGAGTGAATGAGAGACTGCGAAATTTGGCTAAATGCCGGTTTTCAACATTTTAATGCATTACTCATTTACATACATATGCATACGTACTTAAGTACTCACATACATGCATATCTGAATCTAGTAATTATTTTTTGTTTGCGCAAAATTTCAAAATTTGCACACAGCAAAAAAAAAAAAATACGAATACAACTTATCTCATTTCTAATCAGATTAAATTGACTTCATATCAAGTGTTAATTTAATAAAAATAAGTGAGTTTCGTTTGACTTAATTGTGGATTTTGTGGTTAATTATTGTTTTAGGTTTTGTTATTTATGTATGTTAATATTTTGTGTGTGTTTGGGTGTTAATATTTGTTTAGACATGGTTGGTTGAATTAACTTCAGTTATTAAATTTTTTTAAAAAATCATTTAAGCTAGACAAGACAAATCGTTCGGACCACGTCCATCCGATTTCTGTCTATTATCTCGAGTGGAGTTTTTATACACTCTACCCAAAGTGCAATAAGATTTTGCATATGTATGTAACAGGCAGAAGGAGGGGAGAAAGACTGCCATAAAGTATATATGCACATATATTCTTGATCAGCATCAATTCGATCAGTCTAGTCAATATAGACATGTTCGAATGTCTGTTTATTCAACAAGAATTGGAGACTATATTTTGGATATTTAGTCTACTATTTCCTCCTCAGCTAATATGTATATAATTAATATAATATATGAAATGTAAAATATGGTATTTAATATTATTTTGTGCTACGTACCTAATGCATTTAACATTAGAAGCTCAATAGGCAAAACATATTTATGGTATAAAAAAATTAAATTAAAGAAGAGTGTTTAATAATCGAGCTTTACTATACCTTTCTTTTTTTTTTTTGAGTGTAACGAAAGCAAAAACCAATTCGCTATGAGTTAGATACTGGCTAGTTGCTAAATAGGATACGCTGTTGCGCTCTTACTAATTTTATTAATTGATTTGCATGGATTTGCAAATATTTCGTTTAAGTCAATAAGAAATTTACATTGAAATTTGAGCAAACAAATTTTCAAAGTAAAATTAATTTTCTGGCAAATACATAAAATGATCAAACGCAAAAAAGAATAAAAACCCAGCACAGACTACAGCAACAAAAACTAATACCCAAAAAAATCCATTTACCCAATGAAAAACAACTACATCAACATTCAATACACACACAAACATAGAATCAAACGCATTGAGTCAAGGTAGGAAGGAGATTGGTATGCTATTGGGGCAGGCGTGAAAGAGAGTGAACGAGAAGTTAAGCGTGTAGATGTTGCGCTAATAAACGAGCAAATGATTATGTGAATTGTTGTTGCTACAGTGAAAGTAATTAATTAAAACAAACAAGCAAACGCAGAAAATAAAAAAAAACAAAACAAACACAAAAAAACAAAATACAAAAAAAAAAAAAACTCAAATAAAGAAAATTCAAATAAAATGATTTGATGTGTCAGAAATTTTGTATCGATTGAATACAAAAAGTGTGCTGTGCGTTATTGAGCAAAAACAAATCTGATAAAATAAATTTAAAAAAAATTGTTTCGTATTAAAGAATTAAACAAATCAACTTTAATTTAATTTGATTACCATTTAAATTTGCAACATTAAAAAAAAAATCTGTTTATTTTTTACAACCAACGTACAGACTTCGTAGCGGCAAAGATTGTGAGGAACAGTTAAAAAATAGAAGCTTACAAGTGAGAGGAGAGCACACAGCCATAGCAGCAGCAAGTCAGCTAGCGATAATAAATTTCGATTTGATCTACCCTCGTTTCAACGCAAACAGTAAATAAACAGGTGAGTTTTATTATTAAATACCCACTTTTTTTTTGGTTTTGTGCGACGGCTTATCATGTAGCTCAAGGGTGAAATAACTGATAAGAAAAATGTATATAATATATGTACAAATAAGTTTGCAGATACATTTTTATAGGCACTGGGTCCTGTTCAATTGGAGTTCAGCGCGTCTTAAACGGAAGCGAAAAACCATAGAACAGACTTAATTTGCCCACAGCAATCAGTATGTGTTTGTTTGTATCTATCTACCTGTTTGTCTGTATCGTGTAAACGGCTACGGTCTGTTACACAAGCTAACAGTCGATTATACAACCATGTCCTCGTTCATCAATCCATCAAAACTTTTATAATCACTCGTTGCCACTATGTATTTTTGTATAACTGTGGACGGTAGTCAATGCAAGCCATCCGTTCGTCGTCCCATTTGCTTTTACAGTATAGCTCTAACTTATATGTCAAATGCAACTGCTGTGAGTTTTGCAAATGGTTAAAAGTGCGCAATTGGTAGTGCTAGCGAGCACATAGTAATTGTTTTTGTTGTCTAGTTTATACTATTCAAACCGAGTTTAAAAGCACTTAGATAGGTTTTACAATTTCTGACCATCCGAAATCGAAACCGCTGAACGCGTGTTCAATTATTTCTGATGAGTATAAAAACTAAGCTTAAAAGCGTTCTGGCGGAAAACGACCAACTTTGCATCCACGGTAAGTATTAAAGTTTAAACTAATTATAAAAAAATACAAATCATTCGATTTTCGATTTTATATCAGACATTTTGTTAGTTGCTGCAGATAGGCTTTTGTCATTTTGTTTTTTATTTGATCTATGTGCATGTACATGTGTATATTGTGTTATGGAATACACCAGGAATTGTATATACATACTATGCAGTCGCTCAGACAGACAGATACAATTTGATTTCCTGAAATATGCGCGCAACGCCTCATCGCCCCCCTAATACCGTCCAATACTATTCAACAGCTTCAGCTTGAGCGCTCCTTTTTGGTCTTCGTCCTTTTTACATTTGTTCTTTGCGTGTATTCAAGTATTATTTCCTTTTGCTGTACACGATGTACTTGTCGTTTGTATCTTTTATCTGTAACTCTATATTACTGCTTACATTTTTTCCTTGCAACATTTCTTCGCTTTGCACACGCGTAAATAATATAATGGTTGCTTCTTTTAGCCAATTTTTGTGCTTAAACCTTGTTTTTTTACTCTTCATACACTGTGGTATTTGGAGGTATACAAATTTTTTAGAATATTTTGTGACACTCAGAATGAAGATTCATATTGTATGTACTTTGCATCGTCCATCGTTTTTTTTTTTTGTTGCTAATTGCATTTTATAATTTACTTTTATTTATTAAAACTACTATTTAACAAATATTTTGTTTTTCTTTTAATTTTAAACAGTAGGCTCACGACAATTTTTACTCCATACTTACTCCTCCTTCTTGCTCAAAATTCCACTAGTAAATAGTTAGCCTATATTCCTGACGATATTCTAAATATATTCTGGCATGTTATAATGGCTGGATAGAAACTTCAAGTTTTGCGCAACTTGCCTTAATTCCAATAAACTACTTCATAAATGTCCAAATTGGATCAATAAAACAAATCTGTCCCTCTTCCTTAATATGGTATATCATACTCTAATTCGCATTAAATATCCAGAAAGATTTAAATTCCTTAAAAAATTTAAAATTCAATAGCTCCACAGGGTAACTCGAAGTCGTGCACACTTGACTGCATCGTTCTTTTTTATATTATATCTACCTTTTTATAGACTACATTGATGTTTCTTTATATTGATTTAATTCAATACGAAGTGACTTTTGTGGTTTCCTATTAAGCCGTGAGGAGCATAGTTAAAGGTGGTTACAAGTCGACAGCATTATTTTTTCTCTTTTATCAGTACAAATCAGTTTTTCTTTTGATGCTAAAGTTAGATATGAGAATTATATTCTTAAGTATTCATGTACCGGTTAAATGCTAGTAGAGACAAATTGAAAAGCCATTCATTCAGATTTTGTGCAGTTTTCTTTGAGGTCGCAATATCTATCTACAATCTAGTCAATTACCTACTGAATTGCTTTAATTTTTTCTGAACTAGGTATGTTTCAGAAAAAATTAAAGCAATTCAGAGTTTATTTACTACAACTTTTGCTCGATAATATTCAGCACGTGTTGCACAATACAGCACATGATTAATGCTTAAGCATTTGCGGCAAGTCCTTGCTCCATAGAACAGTGAGCACATTGCAAGCAAATTAATGAAATATTCATTCATTTACCAATGATTTGTTGTTCCAATTGCTGGTGTGTGAAAACGCCAAGTTTGCATAATTACTATAAACGTTTCAGTTTCTAACCAATGAATCGCGATACATAATTTATGTATGTCAGCCAGTTGGGATGCTGTGGCTCATCAGGGTGAAATTGTGTCATTAGTCTGTACGTAGTACATAAATAAGTAAGTTTTGCTTTTCAATTGAATTTAAGTGTTGGAAAATTCAATAGAACATTTTTTTTTGTTCTTTTAGCTTTAGAATTTTTTTTATAATTTATTTTGCAAATATTTCTAGAATATTTTACGCATGAATTGTGAATGAACGAATAGATTTGTTTGCTTCATTGCTATTTATTCATCAAACTTGGAATTTTGTTGTTTTTCATTGTGTATATTGCTTAGTAAAAATTTTCAAACTTCAAGAAGCGTTGCTTCGTCTCATTGAAAGGATATTTTCAAGCTCAAAGCAAAATATACATATGTACATATATGGCTTTGACAAGGGTTATATTTATTTGTGCTTTGATCCTTTGCTTAACTTGCATACCCATAGGCTGAAAAGGTATATAAAGTTTGTGCAAATGTGTTTAATAGCCTGAAAGATTCTTTGCAGACTGTATACAGTATTCTTGATCATTATAAAAAGTGGCGACAATTTAGCTTTGATAATAATACTATAACCGATTAAATCTTAGACCAATACACCTTACCATATTGACCATAAATCATAATCATTACATATGATTAATATACACTTGAATCAGTCCAATTTTTCCGATCCAGTGAAAGAATTTTTTTTTAATTCTGCATAAAGACTGCTGGAGAGCTATTTTAATATCTGCTTCGGTTAAATATAAATTTTAGAATGTATCAACTCTAATAAAGACACAGATTTTTTCCCCAAGGCGGTCGTCCGTTATTCGGTAATGGTTTCACTTAGGATGGCGCAACAGCCGCTATAATCCTTTGCGCACTGACTTCAGTTGTCAATTTCAAGTAAGCTGAGATCTCTCTCTGCCTTGTCCTCTATTACATTGTTCACCAATTAAGTTTGGCCTTCCCATGTAAACCATGTGCGTTGGAACTTATCTTTTTTGCAAAGATTCGTAATTACCGGAACTATCATCGTCTTGTGTAGATTTTGTCAATTCCTGAGAACGTCTTGATAAATAGTCGTTTTTGTGTGCCGATTATGTCAATATTATGCGCTTACGCGAGCATCACTTCCTGCTGGTAGATCGAGCCCCAAATATTCTGTATGTACTGTGTAACATCTAAGCATCTTCAAGCTCAACTCTTTCTTGCTCCTATTTTCTTGTATCTGTAAAGATGTTTCGGCGTTCTGTTGTGATTGCTGAATTTTAGCTTTCGTTGAGTGTTGGCACATACAAGATAGTGTTCCAAGTTAATATTAGGAATTCGTAGGATTCGTACGACCCAAACGCTCAAAGCCTTCCTTCAATTTAGTTGCATGTGATTTGATCGCGAATAAACCATGTAGTCTTCTGTATGTTAAGATATTGTTATCTCACTCGCAAAGCAAATCGAAATAAACTTCAAATGTTGCTTTTCTCCCATTTTTGTGATGCGTTGTCCGTCCAGCCAATTTGGCATTGGTTTTCTCTTGTCTATGAGTTCCATAAAAACTCTTAGTATATCAAAAATTTTCTTTTCGCAATGTTTACAGTTTTCTTTTAACTAAAAAACTTATCTAAAAAGCCAGCATTAATACATATGTAAATATTATAAGTATATACTCAAATTTTTTGACTAGTTTATATAAATAATTTGATCGAATTACTCTATACGCTACTATATATGCTGTTGTATCGTTTTGTTTCACTTTTAAAAATAGTCTTCAACAAAGCATTTCGTTGTAGACCGAAAATAAACAAACGAATTAAAAAACAAAACTGTATACACAAAAACATACGAATTAAAAAATCGTTTTCTATAATTAAAAAGAAAAGATACACATGTTTTATACGGCTCCTCTATATAGAATATTTGATATGAGTATTTTAGCTATACTTGTATATAAGAGAAATGCACTTCTGTATATATACATATATATTTTAATGAGCTCAACAAAAACCGCTGGAAATTTTCGAATACTTATTTGCATAATTTTATAAAGTTATGCATGCATAAATTTTTCACTTGCAATTGTTGTAACTATTTTTGAACTCACTGAAAAGTCTCAATTAGTTAAGTAAAATGTTTTGTAGAATATAGAAAAATTCAATAACAAAATGCTAATTGCCAATTGCTGTGAGCGAGTAAATTAAACACTAGAGATATTAATTTTCCTAATTGCACAAAATTCTCGTATTTTCTTGCTTTGTTTTCGTATGTCATGAATTAGATTTTATATTTTCAATTTGATTAAACTTTTTTTTTTTTGCTCGCGAATATAAATATTTTGTGGATGTATATATGTGAGTCAGTAAAAGCATTGATGCGAGCGTGTGAAATTTATTGTTTACTAAAACAAAAGAGAACACTGAAGTAGAGTTTGCTCGACTTCGAAATACCTTGCACATATCATATCTAAGGTTTGTGTATTTGAACCATACTTTTCTTCTATAATCGTCTGAATTTTTATATGACTATTTTTGTTTGATACTCGACCATTAGATACTGGGTCAAACTCAATGGCGATTTTAAAGAAAATATATTACCATAGAAAATATAATTTTAAAAAATTTTTAAAGTTGAAAAAACACAACAAAACTACAAATTTGCTGGGGTGTATTTTCAAATATGATCGTAGTAAGCAACCATCTGTACATAAATTGAAAGAGCAAACATTTCTCTTTCAGTAGCTTAAATAACCTTTATTATCAGACCCACAGATATGTAGTAATACATTTTGAAGTACATAAAGTTAGCTAAAAATATTTTTTTACATAACCACGTGATCTACTTCACTAAGACTCATCAAAAGTAATTTCAAAAAAGTCTAATATTGTAGCTAAATAATTTGTTTTTAAAAAATCTACAATTTGCACAAATTCACTTAGTAAAATAATAAAAGATTATTTACTTCAAGTACCATACTGCTAATTTTTGGTTCCATTCGTTTTGTACATTTATTCTGTATTATTTGGGAAAGTTCTTCTGTTAATCTGTCGGACAGATCAAATTTTTTATGTATATATAATTAGCTGAAAATATATGTGTTCCATTTTAAATAGCAACATAGAGTAGGAGACTGTTCCCAAAGCACATATAGAGGGATACAAATCTCAACAAAATATTGATGACTTTGCTTATTTCATTTTATATTTATATTTCCTTCTTTTTTTTTTTTTGTATCGTTAACCAATGGAAAAACTGTGCTAGATGGAATGTCGTCGTAAATATGAGCAATTTCAGGGTAAGAAATTCCATATTAGGATGCAGATAAAATTAAAAAATAAATACATTTTCTGCAAGTTCAGCATTTTATTTTACTTTATATTATATAAAAGTTTAGAAAGACAAATTATTAAGAAGTTGAAGAATGGTTTGAAAATTGTTAACGTGCGCGCATTTTTTCGTTAGCAAAGTTTTTGGAAAATCTTTTTTTATTCTTATTTTCTGTAAGTTAAATTAATTGTTTTACATCAAAATAATTGAAAATTTGTCTCAATGCTAAATAGAAAAGTTTTAACTGCAAAATGCGTCCCATTTGACTGACGTCAGTCATTGTTATACGCGGGCTTTAAATTGATTTATAGACAAAATCATTTAAATACGTTGGCTATTAATTAGTATTAAATATATGCAGTGACATGTACAGAGGTCTTTGATAAGTAATTAAATGATTGAGTAATTGAACAAACGAGCGAGCGTGCTTTTGCACCTTTGTCTATTAAACTTTTGTTAAGCTAAATTTGTCAATTTTAAGACGTACAAAAGGTGTGAAATTAATGATTGTACATATAATAGTTTATAAGTAATTACAATTGTATCTATTCAAGTCGTTAGTAGTAGTGTTTTATCAAAGTTTATAACGACAAGATAAATCAAATAAATTATGCCATTTTAAAGACCGTGACCAAAAGATTCAAAGTAGTTTGTGTCACATTTTTATATCTCTAAAACTTTACTAATGCCAGTTGCTTATCAGTACATACCCCACTAATATTAGCTAACTAGTCTGATAAAGGCGCGTTTTAAAATAGAAAATAAAAAAAAATAAATTAAAATTATAGCATAAGGCACGTGACTTGTGGTTCTCTCAGTTTTGCGGTTAAATTACGTATACGCATACCAAACTAAACAGATACGCGTTAAATGTTTAACACTTGCGATTTGTATATACTCTTCAGACAGATTATAATATTATTAAAATTTAGTCACAATGTTTACAACGTCTGTCATCTCCTAAAGTGTATATTTTCTTGTATATGTGCTCGTATATGTCCTGTGCGCCTGTCTGTTTTTGCATAGTCGTGCAATATGCAAGTGCGAAGAGTATTTAAGCTTCGGTTATACCGAAGTTAACGTTTTCTTGCTTTATATTTCTTTTTATTTTTAACTCAATTAACACTCATGACTGAGACGATGAAATAAAGCTGAATAATAAATGAAGAGTGATAGATAAACCGCAAAGGTGCTACTACAATACGTTCTATCTGACGTGCTAAGCACGGCGTTAAAAGTTAAACTTCTACAAAGTTAAAAGTTAACGACTATAGGAAACTTTGCAAACATTGGGTGTTGAGGCGAATATTGAAGTAAAAGAGTTGAGAGAATGCGGTTTTTATTAAAGTTTTGTTTAGTTTTATTTCACAAACTATTTGAGTATGAGTACGTTGACACTTATTTCTCCTTAAGGCCTTTTATGTAACAAAAAAAATCCCATGCTTCAACCCTATCCAAAATGCTACTAGAGATGCATAGAAACCTAAGCCCATATAATCTTTGACTTTCTTTTACCCACTTGAAAGTAAATTTTCCATAATCGACAAAATTCGATTTTAGTTAGTTGTTGTGTAGAGCATACTTATCCATAAAAGAATATTACATGCCAAATAGCACTTCGTTGGATTTATAAGTTTTGGCTATAATTTGATGATGTATAATTAAGGCAAATCATGCATGCTTATTTGGCTATAAATCGTAAGAATTTTGTAAATTTTGCATCTCAAATTTTATGTATTTTGAAAGTTACTAGATTATAGAAACTTTTAGAGTAAGCCTTGTAAGCGGTGTTGAAGGTGAAGTCTACTAAGTCAAGTCGCTGTCACAATACGCAATCCGATGCGATTTGACTCAACACGATGATGGGTTTTCTTTCATTTGATTTTAGAATGCGTTGATTTGGCTTTTTTCGTTCCCATTTTTCTTTCATTTACGCCATTTTGTTCTGGCATTCTACGCACACATATACACAGCTACACACCTGTCAATTCGTTACTGATTTTGACAGTTTAGCTGCTACAGCTTTTCGAGTTACATGGTTGACGCCTCATTCGTTGCTTTCTCTGGTTCTGTCGTATGTCAATTTAACTTTGTTCAAGGCTATGTGCTCCTTGCTTAGTCTGTATTCTGTATTTTTCTTTTTTCTACCCTTCCAAAAAAAGTGTGAAAAAAGGCTTGTTTAAACATTTGTAACTTCTTAAGGTTAGCATCGCATGTTCAATTATGTAATATTGGTCAACTTGAGGAGACAACTCGACCAAACGATGTCCGTCTGTCTATTTATTTGTTCATCTGTCTGTGATTTTTTTTTGCAGGTAAAATACATAAATTCGAAAAGAGAATGTAATTAGGTCCTGTACCGAAGGTACAAGAGCCTATTGGCTTTGTGCAATTGTATGTAACAGGTCGAAATAATGGTCGGAGTCTTCTCAAAATTACCCTCATTATGGTCAGGAACGATAGAGGAGTCAATATAGCCATATTCGTCTGTCCGTCCGTATAAACGAAAGGATCTCGGAAACGGTAATATATAGAGACTTCGTTCTTTTTGTATTGGACTAGAACTTTGCCGGAATTTTACGAGTTTATGTTTCTTACTTGTTTTATTTTTTTTTATAGTTTTTGAAAGTTTTTTACTGCTGTTTGTTTGTGCTGCATACAGATTGATAATAGGTGGTGTGAAGTGTATTAAACTTTCGGTTCCACTAAAATGAAAGTTTGTCGTTGATTTTTTTTACTTCTATAAGTTCGTATTGCCAATTTTTCGTATTGCCAATTTTTTAAATTTTTTTTTGTCAATTTTTGGCGTCCATATTGTCTTTCTGCTTTTCAGTATGCTGCTGTTTTATTGTTATTTGCTGCAGATACATATCTACATATTTGTGTTGAAATATTTCAGATCATTAGTTTTCGTTTTATTTCATATTTTATTTGCGTCGCAGTCTTTTACTTGGAATGTTGTTTCCATAGAAATCATAAACTTGCATCTCACCACACAGTTGATTGAATAGCACAAAACATATTCGATGTATTGAATTGGTTTCTATAAAGCTAGAAATATATTACAAATATGTGTGGAGTTATTGATCAGATGATATAAGTCTCCATTTCTAACTCTCTTTGTACCGTTTCCTCATAAAGTTGTTTTTGGTAGCAACACATTTTTTTTTCAAATAAATAAGAAAATAAAACTATTTACAATTTACATAAATCAAAGATACTAGGTTCAGATTATTCACAGTTATACACTGTACATAAGTAAAAGTGAAGCTGTGATTGACAATTCCTGCTTAGTGTCTGTAAAATCGCATTCAACTTAAAATCGCTTTTAACTGTTAAATCACAACACAATGTGTTCAACTGATGACTCGAGATGCGATTCGCTAGAAGCGATTCGCTAACTACTGGTCGTTAGTCTTCACGATTTATGTAACTTCTGATCATTTATTCTTAGCTAACAAAGAGTCAAATGACTGTTGTTTAACAAGTCGTTTCGTTGAACTGTTATGAAGCTGAAGCTTAGCACTGTGTCGTTGAAAAAAAATATATATTTTATGAATTAAACTTATTAAATATTAACTTAAAAAAATAAGTAATACATTTTTTTTTCAAAATTCATTAATCGAATGGCTAACTTATTAGTTAATTAACCCATTTCTTTAGCGAAGAGTGAACTGATTAGTCCTAACGAATAGCTAATCTCTTGTACCGTACTGCTCGGTTACTGCTAATAAGGGTTGTGTGGGAGATATAAACGAAACCTTTAGTGCGGATAAAAGCGCAAAATATTATGATTTGCAAAAGGACTTTACGGCTTTGTTTATATAGCACGATCCAAGATATCTAATTTTGTATCATTGTATTGCATAAGTCGAATTGTACATCACCAATGGTTTGGATGATATTGTTTTATTTTCCAGTCGGTCAATCGTTGTTAGTCTATGGGTGTAAAATCGTACGGTCTTGACGGCAATTGTGCATAGGTACTTCTAAAAAATAACAAAGACACATAGCGCTTCAGGAGGTTTAAGTCATCCAATTTATTTTAAATAAATGTTCTGATGCCTTTCGTCATTGTTTGTCACCTTCAAACAGTAGATTTCTCCGTGTTTGATGGACACTATACATCGGTGGACGTCTCTCTCTGTTCTTCACTGTTCTTTACTGCCACAATTAGTACATACGCACGTTTAATGATTGGACTCTGGATCAGTTGGAAACGGATCCAGAGCCCAATCATCAAACGTGCGTGTACGTACTTATTTTAATTCGATTTTAGTTAGAAATTCGCAAAGCTGTAGTCGTAGAAGGCCAACGACGAGTATACATTTTTTTGTGTGTCATCAGGCACACTTTTTGCAAGAGCCTGTCCTTTGACTGCACTTTTCGTCGTCGTATAAGTATGTTTATCAACCAGTCCATTTGTCTCGAATTTCGCGTTAGCTCGCGTAAAGTTTAGCGAACTGAACACGATTTTGACCGATTTTTCATTTGTTTAGTGCGCCGTGACTAAAAAAAATGACAGCGTTGCTATATTAACTAATCACCACCCCTTATACCATCTATAAAATGATTGTTTCTTTCTCTGTATTTGACAATTTTGAATTTAATAAAATGAAGTAAATCAATTAATTGATACTTTTTAATTATTTATACTGTCGTGAATATATATTTGCCTCATTATTATTTGCCAAGCAGCTAAAAGTAAGAAATCGAATATTCCTTTTTAGTATCTTTTTGCAGAAATATGCTTGAGCAAGTAATTTATTCTAATGAGGCAGTACATACAGGGAAAACATATAGGATATATAATTTATTTTAAAACAAAAATTCAATTAAAAATTCATACAAACACATATTAATTGACTTCTGTGCCTCACTTTTTTTTTTTTTTTTTAAGTTTATTATTAATGTTTGTACAAATAACTAAATCAACATTTCTTAGTAATGTTGGTTGAATCTTTTTGATTTACTTAAAACGCTTGTTGTCATTGTCGTCATTTATATCTCTGATGTTATTTGTCAAAATAAGATTCTAACCTAATCACACACAAAAGCTTTTAAGTGCTCTTATCTCGAATCTAACATTTATTATTGTTGGCATTGTATAAATAACATATGAAGCTTCCAGTCATTTAATTGCAATGGCAGACGTTCTGACGTTTATTTAAACTAAACTAAGTACATTATTGTGGTATACTTAATAAAGTACAACAATTATTACCTAGGTTACTTAGGTTTATTTGTTGCTGTTGTTGTTTAGTTGGTATTATTTACTTAGTTACAAACAGCTGCGCATCTATAAGAAAATATGCATGACTTTATTTATATACCTAGTTATATATTGTATAATCAAAAACTTTTGTATTAGTCAATGTCCTCGTGAAAGTCGTCTTCATGTTTTTATTAGCTAATTAGCAAAAGTTTTTATTTTTCTCTTGGAAAATCAACTACAAAGTGTTGATGAACGATAACTTTTGACTTGAGTTGATTACAGACAACTTTTTACTTACTTCTTCAATCGACTTTTACGAACTTGTAAAATTTACAACAACACAAATGAAGTTTTGGTTGTGCTTCTTTTTTTTTTTTAAATTAATTTTTTGTCTGTCGGTTTTTAATGCAAAAAAAAAAAAATGTTTTCAAAAACTAATGTCACAGATATTTTTGGCATTTCTAAATACTGCTCGAAAATTAGATTTTTTTTTATATTTTAAACTGATGAAGTATTTTCTTTATTATAATTTCTTCGCTGCAAAATGATGTCAGTGTGGAGGGGTAAACCATAAGTGTCGGGGTGAAGTGAGTCATGCCATTTAAACATATTCCAATTTTGTTTTGAGAAAATTTCTTTTCAAATTAAGTGCTGATTTTTAGTCTATATATTCGAGAAGAGCCTAATCAATCGATATTTTTTGCAGAATTGACGACAGCCACAGCCAGGAGGTTAGAATAGCTGAAGCCTGTGAATATGAATTTTTTCGATCATAAATTTTCTACCGTCTACGTTAAACGTCTAACATAACATAAAGAATTTAAATCATTAAGATTGTACCACGTATCACCAGTAATTTGAACTGAACACGTTGGAAGATTTTAATATTGATATTGCTTGCGTTTCGACTCCATATAAATGATAAGTGCATTAACCTTTCGTAACATAAATTCAGACAGATATTAATAAAATTTTAGTAAGAAAGCCCATGACGTTTTAAATTTTAAATTATTTAATCTGCTCACGATACCAACGAGCGGTTGACATGTCCCCGAGCAGAGTGTCAACTGAGAGTTACATAAACCCTTTAAAGTTACAATATATCTTATATATAGCTAGAGAACAAGAACAAAATAAAAGCATCATTGATGACGCTGACAAGAAACACGACAAACAAGAAGACAACCAACTACAAAGAAACGTTCCCAAATGGGAATTACAATGTGCGAAAAGTCAAAAACTTCTGTAATTTTTTAGGGAGCAAAAAAATAAAAAAATTAATAAAAGAAAAATCAAAAGTCATGGCACGTTTACATGTATACAAAGGGGAAGAGTGTTAAAGAGGGTCGGAGACAAAAAAAAAAAAAACAACAACAAACAGAGTATAGAAAATAATTTAAAACAAACAATGAAAGTCAATTTCAGCAAAGTTGAAAAAAAAAAAAAACAAATAATCACAACGAACCTTAAATAATAAAAGTTTTAACTTATGCAAAGACCACCACATACACACAATGAAGCAAGCAAACTTGCGCTATATTATACTTTTCAGCAGGATAGCCGAAGAAACAAGCAAAGAGAATGTGGAAGTACAACCGCAACAGAGATTGAATATGTTTGTTGCAGAAAATCACTAAACGAATGATATTTGAACATTTATCATGGCTTGAAAGGGTTGTTAACTTTATTATACACTGCACTGTAGAGTCAAGTGTACATTGAGTTTTTGCAAATGTATGTAACAGGCAGAAGAAGCCGGTGCTTCGCTTTTGAATGTATGAATGAATGTATTTTTAGAATGACTTGTTACAGCTGCAGGTGATGCTCAGAAAAATTTTTGAATGCCTATAATATGGCTACACATTTTTCATATATGTGGCTGCCTGCATTAACGCAAACTGTATTACTGACAATAGCTTTTTATATGAGTTAGTTTATTTAGCTTTTTATTAGTTAAAATTGTTATGAATGTTTAAGTATATCTAATTGGCAGGGTATTTCGAATTCCTATACCGACATTTGCAGCATTCTAACTTATTTGTATTTGTGTGTTTGTGCCTGTTTGAAGTTTAAGTGTGTATGATAATGTGCACTTATATCGTATGTTAAGTGAAAAAGTGTGAAACTAAATTTTCTTTTCAGTTTTACACAGGTTTTTTTTTTTAGAGAATTTTCCGTACGTTGCTGTTTTCTTTTAGACGAAAAGCAGCAAGTTGGAAAATGTGTAAATAATTCTGTGCCTAATAAAAACAGATTTTGTGGCTTAGAGTGGAGCTCTGTCATCACCGGCAGCAGCTGCGTTGAGATTGTTAAAAACCCGAAATATTGCGCATACGTCGTGTGTGTCGTGCTGCAGCAAGTTTAGTTTGGATATACATATATGTATATTTTCTACATATACACAATATATACATACGCTATATATGCATATCTATTCACATAGACAATGAACAGATGATTTGTTTCTTAACAATAATAATGATGTTAACAATGACGATGATGATGATGAAGACTACACGAACCTAGAACGATGTCTGATGAAGATAAGCAATATGCAAATTTTGGTGTTGCTTCTGGTGTCAAAACAGCCAACAGATTAACACACATACAAGCGTATATTTAATAGCAAGAAAGCAGGCATTCAACTATATACGAATATATTGGAAAGACTAATTTTGGGTTCAAGTTGCCCAACTGACATATGTACATTTTATGCAAATTCTAATTGAACTCAGATCACATAGCAGTTTGAAGGGCAATGATGCATGAAAACTTTCAAGTTTACGTAAGGTTTTTTTTTTTTTTGTATATTTGATCTGTCAGAAGCTGGGTAAGTTTGTTTGAAGAATTAAGCAATCAACTGTCAACTACAGTGCATAAGTCAAGTCAACCCATTTTGTTATTTTCGAAAAAAAAAGAAGCATATTCATTGTTGACTTCTTTGAACAAAATTAGTTCGTTTTCTGCCAAAGTTCTCTATTTAGTAAGAAAACTTTTTAAATTTGCATTGATTGATATTTTGCAGTGAAATTCATTTAAAATCCAAGTGTCTCAAAGCGTGTTTTTCTTGTTTTTTTTTTTTTTAAAGGAACGAAAAAAATAATACACAAGTACTATACTTGAGACAGCAATCAATAAACAGACAGACAGACAGACAGACAGTGAGTATATATACTAAATAAATTAAGAAGAAGAAAATACATTGCGGTTAAACTGTAACTTAAATACTTTAATAATTATATATACAAATTAAGTATTAGTCTTACTTTTTCGAAATGCTCAAATTTGAGTATATTATCTCGAGTAGAAGGAAACCAATGCTTACAATATCCTTAAACAACAACACAACATAGCTTCGTATAAAACATATTAATTGTTTCGGAAATGAGTTGCTATAGTAACCTTAACTGAAGAACCAGGTGTGTATATTTTTTAAATATATATAAAAAAAAAAAAAAACACAATGTGCTGAATGCGCTTTATTGCACAATAATAAAAAAATCTATAATAATAATTTATGTAATCGTTTTTATTAGACGAAAAACTTGTCTGCTCTGCCTCATGTAAAATATTTACAACTGAACACATCTTTGCGATTTGTATTTTTCTTAGAAAAACCCAGTTGATGCAAGATACACTAAAATTGACAATCTTAGTTAAATTAATAAAAAAAATTTATATTTTTGAAAAAAAAAAGTGGTGCACACAAATTGAAGCACAGCAGCAGTCGATTTAAAATTGCTGGCTGCTCCGATACAGCGGCAGCGCATGGTTTGTTTTTCAACATTATTAAGTTATTTGTGTATAACATTTCAAAGTTGAGCAGATGTTGCCTCAGCTTCTACAACAAAATCGACATTAACATCATTATCATGTCTCAAAACGAAACTGTCGACGCTACTGATGAGCGCCATTTAATTTAAATTGCTTACAGAGTGAAGAGGGTGCAACTTTCAAACATCGCTTGCCATATATTGTTTCTCTTCTCCCACTACTGTAAAATTAATAATATACATTCATGTAATTCTATACTCACCCAAACTTTACTGTTTTGAACAAGGATATTGATTTACAAAACCTAAAGCCTGAAATTCACATCATAATCTTTAAAAATATAGAAGAACATTATAACTCTCTAGGTCACAATTTTTTTTTTATACTTCCAGTATTTTGTGTGTAGTTTTATTCAAGGTTATGTGTCTCATAATTTCATTTCATATTTTTTTTTTGATATTTAATATTTGTTTTTACAAACAAAAAGAAAAAAAAAAGAAAAAAATTAATTTTTTTATTAACTATTTTTCATTAATTTCTCTTTACAGGTAAAACCATATTTCAACTAACTTAAAACTTTGTGAGTTTATGTGTTGCAACATTGTCCTTCTGCAGTTCCTTCTGCAGATAACTTTCTAAACAGGTAACTCTATTTAGCTTAATTAATAAGCTGTGTCTTTCTAATTTATGTGCTTTAAATAGCTATAAATTGGCTTGATTAATTGTGAAATTTATTCTTAAACAAGTAAGAATGCTGCTGTTGAGTGTGCTCGACTTCGAAATGCCTTATAACCGAATTGAAATTAAATTTGTATGAGGGATATATGCTTATCTGGATAAACCGAATTTGACGTTGCAAGAAAATATAAACCGCAACCAAATGTGTGTGTTTTTTTTTTTCAAAAACTTAGGCCAACAATTTTGAATGGGAGCTAAATTATTTTATTTAAATTGAGCTTAAAAAATATAACAAATTTGGTGTTTTTAGCTAGAAAAACAATAACGAAACTTTTGAAGGCACTTTTTTTTTATAAGACAGGCAGACGGACGGACATGTCTATATCGACTCGTTTTTTTTATGGCGATATTCCGATTTAGATTTGTACTTTTATGCAAAATTTTATTAGGATTGATGTAAAATATACCAACAGCTGAATTAACAAAATATAAAAACCCAGAATGGAGATACGAATTTTTTTTAGAAAAAGACCAAAAGGGCAAGAACATTTTTTTATACAAAAATTCAGAAGTGTTTGTTTGTACATTAAGTACCAACCCGCCTTAAGGAGACGTTGTACATTTTAGCATTGATTAAGAATACATATACTTTATGCGGCCTGCCGCGATAGACACCATATGCCTGTTACATATATTTGTAAAAATTAAATATACACGTTTTTTAATATATTGTATTATATAATATATCATATTGGACGAGTATATACTTAGCATACAACTTACTTACTCGAGATCTCTTTCAATGCATTACTACATACCCTACTGATATTGCATACAAAGCGTGCACGTATAATAGTCTGACAGAAGAGATAAAAAATCTTAAGAACCATGCAATGAAATTTGTAGCAATCTCGTCTTGTATGGCTTCCTCTGCTTAAGAGTTAAATGATGCTGACTTTGTCAACTTCATGCGGAGATAACTATTTAATTGAGCTATTAATGTTGACTAATTTTTTTTAATTCAACATCATTTTAAGTTAAACATCGTCATCGTCATAGTTTAAATGATGCGCTTTATCGTAAAGACGCCAAACGCCATTTTTCAACAATGTATATCATGTCGACCAGAAATTGTATAACATTGTATAAGACCATAAAAGTCCGAGTTTAGTCTGCAGGCTAAAGCGCTTTTAGTAAATAATTAATAACATTAGTAGCTGAGACTGGCTGAGACGCGTTGGCGTTGTTGGCTGTTTGTTCGGCGCGCTTTTCCAGACACTTTGCATACAAGAACATCAGCAACATTACAAGAATAGCAGTAGCCACAAGAAATCCTGAGGCGTGTTGCACGCCAGGACCTCATGACCACCCAAGAAGTGCATACCACGCGAATGTTTGTCGAACTTCGTGCGACCATTAAAAACTAAAATTTCTTCAACGAAAACCAATTGACGTCACAAGGCGATGAAACCGTATACGAAAATAAATATCGTGAGCACGTTCATGCAAACACATACTGTACTCGTTTATAGGAGTAGAAGTGTGTTTTATACATCCAAGGACATTAATGCTAAAATTAAGCTGTTATAATGATTTTACATTTCTATTGTATTATACAATAACTTTATATTACTGTCAAAATATATGATACATTTGTGTACGCTATATCCATAAGCTAATAGGCTGTATTAGGTTTATATAAATGTATGTAATAGCCAAAATAGCAGACGCCATTAAGTATATTTGTATACATCTAATGTTAAGTCAATATAGGCAAATTTGTCTGACTGTCTGTAAGAGTTAGAGTCTTTAAATTTATATATTTAGATCCTTATTATTGATGAATTGTATAAAATTAAACTTCCAACCCTACTCTAATATATAGCACACAAACAAAACTGCTTCTTCTTTCTGTGCTTTTTATTAAAAAAAATGTTTAATTCTAATAAAATATCCAACATATTGTTCCATCGGAGTCATATTAAGGCTAAACCAGTTAACAGTTTTTGTTTGTGCAGTCTTCAAAGAGAAGGCTACAAAAGTTCTTGCGAATATTTGTAACTGGCAGAAAAAAACGTGGCAGACATTCTCGAGTACATATAGAAAACTGAGTTTATGTAGTCGTCTCCGTTTATCTATAAATGTTGGAGACATCAATTATTTATTTAGATATTGCAATGCTTTAAAAGCTCAACACGATTTTTTACAACAAATTTTCACAGTTGTAGACTTTTTTGAAAGTCGATTCGATATATACATGTCATTCGAAACTGTAAAAAACAGAAACTTTCAGTTTGGATCTTTACTCTTTTCTATTTGCTCTTCAGATAACTAAAAGTAGTTCCTATAAAAACCTGTCCCTTAATTCTGAGCTTTTTGTATGAACAAATTGTTGTGCTTCTAGACATTTTAACTAAATACTTAAAAAGGTCCTAAATAAGTTCATATCTGACGTTCATTCAATTCTGCCTCCCCCTTTCTGGGTTTTTCTTGAAATGAAAAGTTTGGTATATCTTACACAAAATTCAATAAAATATTCCACACGTATTAATCAATATAGGAATAAAAAAATGTATATTCTCAACGAATATGAAATTGCCAAAAGGGTATCAAATTGATATTGCTCTGTCTTTTTGTTGGGTGTATAAACGCCTATCTCACATAGGTTCAGATCATGCATGTTGTATAAGCAACCGAAACTTAGTAGTCGTATGGTTCAAATTAAGACAATTAGAATGGTTGCCGGGTATCACTTTGACCACAATACTCTACAGCAACTATTATGTTTGTATACAGGTATGTTTAAATTAAAGAGCCTGTAGAGATTTGAGACAGACCAGCCAGCATACACGGTGTACTTTCGTCATGCATGTCAAGTAAAAAATTTGCATAAATGAAGTCAAGGTATCTTTTTTTTCGGCATATAAAGAAAAATACTGAATGTTCACTTGCTTTTCATAGGCGCAAGTCAAAATGGCTGGTAAAAATGTTGTAGAATTAAAAATGAAAAAAAAAAAGAAAAATGTGTCGGGACAACGATGAGCACAGGACGTAGGACAATTGGAACAAAACATACATATATATGTATAAACATTAAACGTTGACAAAAGCACGTAAAATAAATCTTAAGCGAAAAGGAGCGTCGAGAGAAAAACAGATAAAAAGGACATTTAATGTTTATTTGTGTGGCACATGTATCAAGTCAACGTCTGAGCGTATATATTTATATATGTATACATGTATCTCCTTGTGAGTTTACATAGGCTCTCTCGAAATGCGCAACATGTATTTAATACAACATGGCGTATGAGAACGTTACATATTTTTTTTTTTTTGCTACATGCGAAACATATTTCATCGTATTAAGCATTAAATTTGACTTTTCTTCGTTTTTTCCGCATGTTAAAATCTACTTGACACTTATTTGGAATAAAATTCTGTGCAAGAGTATTCTTTTAAAAAATAAAACGTTTGCTTACTTGCTTACTTTTAGTTCTTTAATTCGCTTAAATTAAATTTATATAAATTGTTTATTTTATGCATTTGCTTTCTACCATTTACGAGCAAACATTTTTTAATTGAATTTTAACTGCAACTTGTTACGAAGCAGTTGTTGTACGCAATATTTATGTTTTACTTTTCTCTAAAATATCAAGTGCCTTGCTGCATGCACAAGATAAAGTCGTAGGTGCAACCATGTATCATGAGTCTACATAGAATACAAGTATTTGTCTTCCAGGCTTCATAGTGTATAGTTGCAAATGTGTTCATGTTTGTAGCTGCAAAGTGAGACGCTCCAGAAAGTAACTTTATTAAGTCTTTTTTTTTTTTTTAAAACTACTTTGGAAATTCTGTTTAAGAATTTTGTTAACTTAAGTAATACAAAAACTTTGGTGTCTCTTTTTCGCTCCTAAGAAATATGAATTCGTATGTAAATTGCAGAATACAAGTAGATAAAAGGGTTAACTTTTATTTATCAATAGAGCGCGTAGGTCAATTATGTCATATGTTTGAATTTTCTAATGATTATTGCTAATGACTTTTGCTTTTCATTTTCTAGACGACCAATCCGAAAGTATATTAAATAGTTTTGAGTGATTTAATTTACTTTTAAAATAAATGTAAATATATTTGAGGAAATATTTATAAAGAGTTGAGGACTATGTTTAGTACGGCTAATAACATCACATAGGTCATTGGTTCAAATTCCGCGTAGGCATCTTTATTATACTACCGTTCGTTAGAGGTCCTTATGTGTATAACATTAAGCATCTGGAAATTTCCATTAGATATGAAGATGTCCCTCAAACTGTCCGTCTGGATATAGTGGCGCAATTTTAAGAGAACACAATTATCTACTTGAAACCAGGCAGTCAAATAAATTATCGATATTAACATGCATGCCACGTTGACTTTTTGGGATAGTAGTAGTCGCTATACTACTGTCTGTCCCTGTACCGTAGTTATAAGAGCCTATTGCTTTTGTGCGAATGTATGTAACATGTAGAAATAATGTTCGGAGACCACTCAAAGTTAGCTCCATTATGATCATGAGCGATAGAGTAGTTGATATAGCCATGTCCATCTGTCTGTCCGCATGAACGAAAGGATCTTGGAAACGGTAATAGATAGAGTATGCCAATATAGACATAACATTTTCCTCTAAACCAAAATTAAAAAATTACATCAAAATCGGATAATTAATGATGATTTTATAAGCAATTGAATTTGAACGACCTTGGCTTATTATGCTTCCGTCCTTCATTAGGCCCTGTACCGAAGGTACAAGAGCCTATTGGTTTTGTGCAAATGTATGTAACAGGTAGAAATAATGATCGGATACCCCCCAAAGTTACCCCCATTATGGTCAGGAGCGATAGAGGAGTCGATATAGACATGTCCGTCTGTCCGTCCGTATGAACGATAGGATCTCGGAAACGGTAATAGATAGCGATTTCGTGTTTTTTGCATTCGACTAGGACTGCTCCGGAATTATACAAGTTTATTTTAAAAATCTGCCCCTCCCCCCTTCGCCATGAAATCACCCCCAAGGCTAAAAATTTCTTCGGCACAAAAAAAAGTAAGTGTGCCAGTATAGAGATATCGTCCTTCTTAGCCAAAATCCAAAAAGTTCATCAAAATCGGATAATAAATGACGATTTTATAAGCAATTGAATTTGAGCGACCCCCCCCCCCCTCCTTTTCGTTTCATACATAAAAAAATGTTTTAAAAGGCACTTAGTCGTGCAGTGAGAAGTGGTCATGTGTTTGGTCATAAGTTCGGGAAACATTTAATGTGTTTGTTAGGCGACCTGCACTGGTACAGGGCCTCTTACAGTCGGTTACGCCCGACTGTGATTTTCTTACTTGTTTTTCTTTTTAAACTGTGAGAAAGGGGAGGAGCAAAATACTTTTCGTCAGTTCAATTTTTGTTATTAATTTTTTTTTTGCGCTGCTTGGTGCATAAGCTAGGAAAACATTTATTGTGTTCGTTAGGAAAGGATTTACATCCTGATCTAGTACAGGGCCTCAGTTGGTTTTTTAATGCTTTCGTATATCTGTTAGACGAATTAGAATTTTTGTGTGAATCTGCAAGAAATCTGCAGTCAGTGCGCTTGACTTCGAAATACTATGTACCTTAAATTTTTTTTTGTAGATCTGAAGGCACTTGGCTTTGTTAGTAAAATTTGACAAAAATTTACCTTTTTAGTGGTCTGGATATATATGACATAATTTATGAAGATTGACGTTAAATATTCCAATTTTGGTTTTTGTACCAAAATTAACAAAATAACGAAATATTTTTCATACAATAGTTCAAAAAGTGAAATCAAGTTCATATAATACAAATTATCTGCTTATAAGTTAGATTAGCCAAATGATGTATTTTTTGTTTGTGTGCAAACATAAGGAATTCGATTCATATGTAAAATATTACATCAATTCGAAAAACTCCAGTTTATCAGCGTTTCGAATTTGTAAATATTTTCATGGCTGAAACTGTGATTCATGTTTTAAATATATATTTATAAAATTTATAGCGTAGCAAATTATTTTTTAACTGAAGCGTATATAATTGCACTTAAAATGAGCTAAGTTTAGCTAACATAGAATAAGTGTAGCAAGCAGTCAATTATATTTGAAATGCATTACGAAACTACTTAATTTGTAGGTAGGAGGTACATAGGTATGTAAATATTGTATTTAAACCAACGGTAACCTCCATCTAAGCAAAAACATATACATACAAAGCAACCAAAGCTTATTAGTTTATTAGTTTGTTCATAAACGGAAGAATGCATAATGAAGCCTGCTGCTATTGCATTATATATATAATCTATACATACAAGTATATAAGTTTTGTATACGATACTGCATGCATAGACTCATACATGTCTGAGACTAAGTAACAAAAAAAAAATTTATAATTTTGTTTGGCATGTGCGGGACAGGAAGGCAAGCTCTACTCGACACATTGCTTGACGTCATTATAGACTTTCTACCGTTTTGTGTTTTGTACCTACTACCAGTAAAAATTTGCATGTATTTTTACAAGGTGTTCACTAAGTCAAACGGAACTTTTCCCAAAAAAAAAAAACACTCATGTTTGCTTTATCTATGTAAGCTGTTGTTGCGAGATGCTTTTTTTTCTCAGATCAAACATTCGGTCCAACATAGTTTAAAACAAGTAAGAAAATACAGTCAGGCGTAACCGACTGTAAGAGGCCCTGTACCAGTTCAGGTCTCCTAACAAACACATGAAACGTTTCCCGAGCATATGACCAAACACATGACCACTTCTCACTGCTCGAATATGAATGAAAAGAAAAGATGGGTCATTCAACTTCAATTGGTTATAAAATCGTTATTTATTATCCGATTTTGATGAACTTTTTGGATTTTGACTAAGAGGGACGGTAACTTTATACTGGCATACTCATACTTTTTTTTGTGCCGAAGAAATATTTCTCCTTGGGGGTGATTTTATGAGGAAGGGGGGGGGGGGGGGATGGGAGGGGCAAAATTTCAAAATAAACTTGTGAAATTCCGGAGCAGTCCTAGACGAATGCAAAAAACACGAAGTCTCTATCTATTACCGTTTCCGAGATCCTTTCGTTCATACAGACGGACGGACGGACAGACGGACATGGCTATATCGACTCCTCTATCACTCCTGACCATAATGGGGGTAACTTTGGGGGGTCTCCGACCATTATTTCTACCTGTTACATACATTTGCACAAACCCAATAGGCTCTTGTACCTTCGGTACAGGGCCTAAAAAAATTAACTTTGAACAGAAAGTTAAGAGATGTTCGGGATCATATTGAAACCAACATGACTCGTCAACAGTTACTTTGGGAATTTATGAAGTTTTGGTTCTTTTTATTAAGATTAATATCTTTTGTTTTTGAAACGTTATTTGTGTTGTCGGTTAATTGGTGTGAAACAAATGCGATGAATAGCATTTTTGGACATTTTCAAATTCGGTTAATTTTTTTATACATTTTTTTACTCAGTTTTCATACACTTTGGTCTGGTACCGCACAAATTGTTCTCGTCATAAACTAAATTTATTGAATTCAAAGTTTCGGTCAAAGTATTACTAAATTTAAAACAGAACTTAATATTTATCTTTGTTAATTTTTCAAACTAATTTTTTTTTGCACGGTATTTCCGCTCCAATGAACCAGATTATATTGCATAAGTGCGTATGTAGCTTATGTGGCGTGGCCTGTGTGTTCTAGTTACATGCCATTAATTGCATATAATGACTCACCTTGTTGTATTATGAAGTTTTTTTTATATGACTTTCGGTTAACATGGCAAAAAAAAAAAAAATCTAAAACGATTGACTAAATGAGAGAGAAAATGAAACGAAAAGCACTTAAGTGTTTTTCAATGCATACATTATACCAGCAGCGTATGTTGCACTGAAATAGAAATAAGTCTTCTGTCTCGTGCGGCTGTGTGATGTTTGCTTAGAGTCCTTTCTGCGAACCATGCCGCCGTTCTCGGTTCTGTTGTGTGACACAAACACAGCAGGACTTTAAGCACTTAATGTGACTGACAATTTTCTGCTGTAGCACTTAATTGAAATTCCTTACTTAGATGTTGTATGCTTGTGTGTTTGTATATATGTACATATATAGATATACATATATGTATATATATATCGCACAATATGTGTTTTTGCATACATTAGTATGTAGGTAGAAAATTTATGGCAAATGACTTTTCTATATGAGATCGTTTAAGTGTGCTGGCAGAATTTATGCGAAACATAAATTTTCATTACATAAAATATGAAAATATTTTATTTTATTTTGTGAGTGCAGCACAGTTTTGAAGCAAAGCCTGAATTTAAAACTTATTATCCTTAAGAATTGTTCGTTGAAGATTTTCGAAATATTATAAATATGTACTTGATTAACTGCTAGCAAAAAATGTTCCAAAAATTCGTCATAATTAGTGAGAGGTAAAAATCAATTGAATTTCAATTCACCTCAAAACGTTATTATTTCTTTACTTTTTGCAACTGAACCGTTTGGTTCTTTAAAAATACATAAATTAAAGCATATTTCATGCATTTGTATGTACGTGTGAGTCCATACTTGCATATTTAGTAGTACTTAAGCCATGGCAAAAATTAGACCATGAATAATCCTTGAAGTTGATTTCCAACTATATCCATTGTTTGAACGTATGTAAATGTACTCGTACGTGTTTTCAAGTAACTGTTGTCGAGACAGTTTTTTGTTCCTTCGTTGCTGGTTATACATATATACTCGTCGGGTGTTTGAAAGAGCTCACCATGGCATTTACATAGATAGCATATAAAGTAGGTCGGTTCATTCATTCATTTGTGGTTTGTTCGGTCTTGTTTAAGACTTATATGTATGCATGTATGTATGTATGTATCTGTGTGTTGCTTTATAGATAATTATGCAAGCGTCTGATTTTTGTTTTACTTAAGTGGCTAGAAGGAAAAAGAAAATATCTAAACTAAATGAATGCAAAGCCAAAACAAAATTGGCCGCCTTAAAGAAGGACAATGGCGCTTTTTAAACAGGGTTAATGTGAAAAACAAGCCAAAGAAATGAGAAACGGAAAACACAAAAAGGAAATGTTTAGAATAAACACTTGTTTATGGTGTATTATTTTGAGTTTATGTGTGTGTGTGTGTGTGTGTATGTGTGTTGTATATTTAAGACATATATAAGAAATAATTGCTTGAAGGAAAAACGAATAAATATATATTTTTTTTAGTTCTGTAACTAAAATTAGGCGCCATTATTTTCGAGGGCTTCATTGGAATTATGCAATAAAGAAAGTAACTTTTTTAGAGGAAAGGCTTGAAAATTTAAATAAATGTTGAACATTTTAAAATAGACAACTTTTAAATATAATTTAGGTCTAAGAACTTAATTGTTTAAGAAAAGTGATTAGGCAAAATTTAACCCTCAAAATATGATCACAGCAAATATTGTCGATAATGAAAAGAATAAAGAGCGAACAGAGTACATATTAGTACATTTATGTATATAAACTTGTTTTCTTGCAGGTTTTGGAAGTTTTCAATTTACAAAATCCTAAGCAAATCTTAGATTTATAAGCTGTATAAACAAATTTGTATACTCATAAGGTAAATAGTGAATATTTAGTTTGTGCAAATTTTTATAACAGGCAAAAAAGGCAATACAGACCCGACCTCAAAGTGTATATGCGTATATACTTGATATAGATATAGGCGATATAGATGTCCGTCCCTCCGAAAAATGGAAAATAGAAAAGGAATTGTTTTTAATGCGAGATATACTATCAGTAGGCAAGAATTAAGAGATTGAAAGCCAAAGTACGAGTTGGCATTTAAATATGGACTAAGAATAAAGGTATTTAGTAGTAAAAAGTGAATTAAATAATTTTGATTTATTGAATCACAATGGAACAGACTGGTTTGTTCTTTGTGCCTAGCAAAAAGTTACAATATTTAAATTAATTAGAACGAAAAATTGGTTGTACCTTTCACTAATTCCAATATAATACCACAAACAGGTCCAGTATGCAGATATTTGCTTGATCATTATCAGAACCTATATATATATATATATATATATATATATATATATATATATAAATATATAGAGAACTTCGAGATTATATAAGATAGAGGTTTCACATTTGGAAAATTAATTTCTTCTATTTCGTCTTCAGATAACTTGTATTCAATAGACGATCCAACGAAATTCCAAAAATCATTTGTACTTATGTATATAAATTAGTTCAGTACAGATTAGGTTTATAAAAATGTTGACTAAATTATTTGTAATATATGCTAATATGTATTGTAAAAATGGTTTAATTTATTTTTCCGCTAATGGGTTTGCTAATAAGATAAAAGCACATCAACACCTGCGCGCATTATCTGTGTAAATCGTGCAAGCAAATTGCATTAGAACTCTCGGCTCATTCATTGAATAGCATTCACCTTAATGAGGCCTTTAATTAGAGCAAATTTTAAACATAGCGCGTTGCACGTCGCTCGTTTTTTTTTTTTTTTTTTTTTTACTAAGTAAACAATTGTAACAATGTCATTAGTAGCACTCGCTCACTCAATTTATGTAGTAAACGAAGTGTGACAAAATACACGCGGCAACGATTAAAACGAGGAGAACAATTGTGCTTAAAACAAAATATTTGGCACGTTGCTGCATTGGTTTTTCAGTATTCATTATTGGCTTGTGAATGTTGTATTTATTTATTTTATTTAGTTTCTAACACATCTAAGTTGACGTTCGACATACTATAAAGTCAATTCAATGGTTTCCAGTGAACAGGCGCTTTACAGAGAAATACAGAGAAAGCAACGCACCATTTTCTGATAATTGCATTTTTTTTATAAAATCAAAAATCAAATTAGAAATTAGTCTGTATCGAATTTAGCTTCTAATACTATAAACTGTCTATTTTTAAATGCATGTGAAGCGTATTAGAGATTCGCTGCTATCATTTTAAACGTTTTCTTTTGTTTTAGCTTTCTTTTCTTTCTTTTTTCTTTTTTTTAATTTTATACTTTGTAGATACGTTTTTATCTATATCGCTTTTTGTTGTTAATTGCCTAAATTGCGCGCTTCCGTCGTTACTTCCACCTACAACCACCACCACTGCCAAAAAAAAAAAAAAAAATAAAATAAAAACAATAAGAACAACGATAAAAGCAACAGCTACTACAATAAGCGTAGAAAATTTAACATGCCCGAAAAAAGGGAAGATAAACCATGTAACAACAACACATAATCGCTTTTGCCGGTGTAGATACACAAATACAAATGCCGCTGTCATTATTCTGTTTGTGTGCGTATCTGTATACTGTGTTCGACATTAATCGTACTTTGCAATATTTCAGCAACATAAATACAAACAAACGTATTACATATATACCTACAAGGTGTGTTAGAAAAGTATCTGCAGTTTATATAAATTTAATATAAAATTTAACTTGAAAACTTGTGATTGTGAATATTTAATAGCTATGAAATACTTGTACCATTCTTGATTTCAATTTGCCTAACAAAAATGATATAACGTTTCGATCAGTTGAAATGCTTCACTCCATATGTTAAAAAAAGCTTCGCTTAAATAATGTTTAATATAAGAAATTAGAAATAAATCTTGTTGGAAAAAGTTATATTTTTCTTGGCCAAATTTTATTATATTTAAGCATAATTAAATAATACACACAAATTCAGACAAAATATGGCTTCCACTAAATTACAGGTCAAAGTGGCTATAAGGTATCTCGAAATCGATATGTATGTCTATTGTGTGCTGGTCGAAATCTTTACCTACAAAACTTTATACAGTATTCTGCCGCTTTATATCGAAAGGTGTTTTCAATTTCCATAGCAATTTTGCAAAACAGGCAGCGTATTCCTTCCATTCCGACAAATTCAGCGTGCTATATCAAAACCAAAATATGTTTTTGAATCAAATCTTATTTATGTACGCGTATATATAGCTAGACGTTCTGACAGACATTGAAGAAGTACGAAAGCGCAGATAGCGTTGTTTGCCAGACTTATGTACAGTATATACTCGTACAAGATACACATTTAGCACATTTAGCTTGTTGTGTCAGTATAATCTTGTTTTATATTTTGGTTTACTCCACTTTTTTCGTAGTTATTATTGTGTGGGAGTTGCGCGGTTTAAAGTTTAAAAACGTAATTGCGCAGTCATTTCGTACCATTGATGTTAATGGACGGTAAACTATTTCTAAGCGAAATTTAACGCTTGAAATTCCCAAACTAATTTGTTTGTTGTTTCACAGTTGAACGTATGCGTCTATCTATGGAGAATAATTGTTAAACTGTGGGTGTTTTACTTAAAGTTTTTTTTTTTGCATTATTTCAATATAAAAGCAAATTAAATTAAGTTGTTTTACTGAAATATTTGAAATTATTTTCTTGGTACACGTAGCTACACGCATACAAATATGATAAAAATCAATAGCAACAAAAAAAAAAAGATTTTTTTCATTCACACAAAGCACAGCTCACTTTTTGTGGTAGCCCTCATACAAACTCACTACGCTTTTAATGGTTTTTATATAAAAATCTTATTATTTAAATTTATATTAGCTTCAACATCAGTATGGTAGCTTTATCTGAATGCTCGCTTTACATCAATATTTCTATAGGCGTGACTGGGTTAGCCCTATCTATATCAGCTTAAAACTTGATATTGACGGCGGCTTCACATACACATATTAATTGGCATACCCTACCTTATTTTGGGTTAAACCCAACTGTCTACGTTTAAGTTTTACAAACAAAACGTTGTTTTTTTGTTTGGGCTTTATAGCTGAAATTTCGTGTGAACGATTTATTTTTTTGTTTTAATATAAGTAAATAAGAGCAGCTATTTGCAAAATTAAAAAAACGGCTGTGTTACACAACAATACATTCAATATTTAACTACATATGGTTTAATTTAAGTGTTGGAATCTAATTTTTATACCATTCACACATAGAGGTCGAATTGGTATATATGAAAGGTATATATATTCTTGATCAGCTCGACAAAACCAAACCAAACGTGTTTGTCAATATTCAAAATATCGATCTGAAATTATGAAGTTAAACTTAGGTTAGAATGATAATTTTGTTGCTACCAGAAAGTATCGCTCGTATGCAAAACTATTTAAACAAAACTAATTAATATTAATTTTAGCTTTTAAGTCGATATGATGCCTTCCATACACGTACTAATAGACGTAAAACCACTCAAAAAAAAAAAAAAAAATATGCCAAAATTTATCAAAATCGGTACAGACGTTTAGGTGGAAGCTCAGTGACGTACATAATTATTATATATATAAAGATTTCCGTGTCCACCCACTTTACACTATCTTTCATATAAACTCTCTAAACTAAAGTTCGGTGCAACCAAAATGAACGTTTTTTCTTTTTTCAGAACGTTTTTTGTTTTTGTTTTTTTACCTAGAAAAGTATTCTTACAACCAGTTAGTTGAGCTTTCTATTTCTTCCTGACTGTAAATATAAATAATATATATATCAATAAATTTTATTTTTTATTTTAACCGCTAAAGCGAAAGTGATGGCAAACTATTAAATGAATAGACAAAGTTGCAGATACAACATTGTTCAATAGGCTGGTTTGCTGCTAGTGCTCCAGGTGCAATTGCATTGAATGTTTGGGCTCCAACTACCACGTCTACAAACGGGCTTTTAACATGTCAGAATCATATGTAGCAATAAATATATTCGAGAACACAAGTACAAGTGCCTATGAAGATGTGTGGGTCCAATTAGTAGCATTAAAAAAATATAATTAATAAATTTAATTAAAAAGCAGTGCGTATGCGCAATATGTGTTCACTTGAATTAATAATAAATCAATATATTGTAAGAGCGTCGTTTACTATATTTTTTATTAAATAAAAATACACATTTTATATTTTATATATTAAAAGTGGGAAGATACTATAAAATGTGGGATGTCTGAGGTGTACATTAAAAGTTAATACAGTTTGCAGGCACATATGCAAGTGGAAATTTCTTGAGTTTAGACTACCGACTTAAAAAAAATTTTTGAGAAAAACGATTCGTCGGATCCAGCTCCATAAAGCAACTCACCTGCAGCTGCTGCATGATTCAAATCATCCTTTTCCTCCATTAGAGCAACAAAGCATTTGCTACGTCGAGCTTAGTTATGGTTAATGAAGACCGTCCTCCGAAGACTCAATTGTCTATAGCTCGAAATGTTTTGCTTCTATTTACTTCAAATTTTCTGATAACATTTCTTACAAGTTGTATCGGAAAAATTAATAAAAATAATTCAATTTTCCCACCTTTTCCCCCTTCACTGTGTTGGAACGACGTCTAAACATATTACTATTAATATTTAGTTTGCGTGTTTTAATTAACTTTTAATTGTTTACATGTAAAAATCATTAAATAACGGTCTAGCATGTCTGCCGATACACAAGAACAGCTCATTGTATCATCTATCGATTCAAAAAAAAAAAAATGAAAATGTGTGCTAACCGTACAGGGTTGTTGAGGGAAATTGGGCTTTAATTCTTGGCTTTTCAGCAATCTTTGAGATATTTACCAATACTTTAAGCAAAACCCTCCTGTAGTACGCCTGTTTAAAAAGAATATATTAAGATCTATGCATATATTTTATCTTGCGTGATGAATTTAAATTTGCGCCAAAAGTCTCATGGGACTTTTTTACCTAACGATTTTATCCATTTGCTGCTTATGCCATGCTCTTTACTTTTTATTATGGCGCGTAGATTTTCTTATTAAAGCTTTTCATTTTTTCACTCGTACTGCGTGTGTGTCTCCCTGTACACATGTTTGTTCTGCTCTGCTGCTGACATTTTCCGCTGTTGCTGTTCATTGTATCCTTTGTCCTTTACTGCCTGTCGGTGTAAAATATTTTCTTATTTTTTTCCTTTTTTTTTTTGAAAAATTTTCTTCCAATGTCGCCGTTGCTTACCTGCCGCTTGGTTTTTTCCTTACAAGGTATTTTTCGTACTCATTTTTCGTTCGTCGTCGTAGACGTCATGAAATGTGCGTTGAGGTTTTTTGAAATGTGTATACTCTATGCTGTCAAAGTCAGAAACCCCATGAGGTCTTGTATTTGTGTATTTGTGGGTGTGTGTTTAAGTAAACATGCAAGTATTCATATAAAAGCATTCTTATTGGAGCCTAACTTCAAACAAAATTCGAGTAGTTCACGTTGCTATCGTTGAGCGAAGGATTTATTTTTTTGTATTGAGTGTGTGACGTCTGTCGTATAAAAGTCGTTGTAAGCAGCTTTTTTGATTCATTGACCGGAAGTTCTTGACCCAAAGTCAAATGCAATGTGTGCTTGTGCAAATGCAAATAGGTTTTAAGTATTATTCATTATTGTCATTGTGTGTGTTAAAAGAATTAGATGTTAGATTGTATTTACTATTGTTAATAAACATATTTTCAAGAGTTTTTATATGTACAGCTACATAATACTTAATGCTCTCTAAACATTTGCTTTAAGAGCTGAATCAAATTCATAGCAAAAAAAATTCTTTATAGTCAAAAGTAGGCCAAAGAAAGTAAGCAGAGTTTTGAAACCGGAAAAAGTCACAGTGTGCTAAATCTAAAGAATATGTGGATGGTCTAGCAATTTAAAAATTTTAAACATGGTACATATATGCACTTTATTTTTGTCCAGTATTTCTGAATTTGAGAGAACTGTGAAAATGAAAAGCATTTGACGTGATTAACTTACCTAAATAACATGAGAAAATTTATTCTGTTTGGATATTAATATTTGGTGCGTATATTTTCTTATCGTTTGCCTCATGGATTTAAAATCGTAAATCGTGACTACTAATATCGTTAATCATTCGTCTGGCGTGCGTCAATGAAATTATAGATATAAAATATATTAAATACGAGTTATTACACAAAATATTTGATATACTCGTATGTAAATCAATTTAGTTATTCAAGCAAAATGCCCAAAAAAAGCTTTGCAAAATTCAAATGGTGCACAAAAGTTAACCAGAAATACTTAAGCACAAGCACGTTTCAACGAAGGTTGCTATAAACAATAAGTCCACAAGTACACTTTAATTTAGTGTGCACACAAAGCACTAAATATTAAGTATGTATATGTGTATACTCACGAGTATATAATGTACATACATTTGTGTATATATGTGTATATCAGTATATGAAAGTAACAAAGGCTAAGAAGAAAAACCTTACATAAATCGGATTCGCGTCATGGTGATAAATTGACTTGCAGACCATGGAGACAATTTATTTAAGCGTATCCTATTGGTATGGAAGTCACGGGCAGATTTGATATCATAGACTAGACTGCCTAGCTAAAGGCGTGCATTTCGCTAAAATTTATAATCAAAATTTTTTATTCTTTTTTTTGTAATTTTTAATTTTGTAATTTTTTCATTTAATCAGCTATAAAAGTGATGGATTGTGCGCTATTCAAGTGTTTTGATATTCTACTAATTGATATAATTGATTGAACAAAAAAATAGTCTATTTAATCAATTTATTATTTAGTTGAAGTTTGTTTTGCTAACTTTGTTTAACTTGTATATAGATATAGATATATATTTATACGCAGACAAAAGTGGGCGATACTAAGAAATGAGGTCAACAAATGAAACGTCTAGAAAGCGATAAATTGTTAGTCAGTGGAAGTAAGTCAACATCGAAATGTTTATATTAGTCACAAAGTTAGACGTAACACGCTTGTTTTTTTGTTTTTTTTTTTTTATTTAAAAGTAATCTAAATATAAGCTAAATATATTTATAGTTGGAAAGAAGATAATTTCGTTTTTAATTTAAATATAATTAGTTTTTCTCTAATTAAATTTTTAATTATTTGTAACTATTTATGCTGTGCGCTTAGTATTAACAAACAAAAAAGTAATTTGACATTGAAAATTGTTTTATTGTCTTACAAAATATTCAAATATTCATATATACTTTTTTGCATGCATTCAAAACATTTGTGATAGATGTTAATGACGAAGCACGTCCTGGTTGCCTCAGCACGTCAAAACTCATTGTAAAGTTTGAAGCAGTCCAGAAAAATGATGTTTTGAGCATAAAATATGTACTTTCGAATTTATTCTGAAATTGCTTAATATCATTCTCAGTATTCAACGGTCCTCTGAGGCTGTTGTGCATACATAGATACATGAGTCGTCACCTGTCATCGTCTTTGCTTGCCTATATAATGCTGCAGTAAAAATATTTACACGTATTGCATTATTAAATTAGTCGCTTATTATAATAGCAAACAATAATTATTCACTGTAGCTATTT
This sequence comes from Leucophenga maculata, assembly GCA_035044805.1. NCBI lineage: Eukaryota > Metazoa > Arthropoda > Insecta > Diptera > Drosophilidae > Leucophenga > Leucophenga maculata. The sequence continues at coordinate 139,865 of JAWNNP010000497.1, forward strand.
TACAATATTTCTCTGGAAATAACTAGATTAAAAAAAATGCCCTAGTACAATATTATATTATCGTAGCCAATTAACTGTTAATGATACACTGCTTGCATATGTAATTTCAATGTTTTTAAAAAAAAAAAATTATATTCAATAAAAATTATATATTTAGTAGACATATTGAAAAGTAAATTAAATTAATTGCTTCATTATTTTTTATAAAGTGCTTCATATACAATAGTTGGCAAACTATTTAGCAATAATTTTAGTTTCTAATTTACAAATTATATTTTTTGTGTCGTTTGCCCGAAAGCAATTATATATTTAAAATTAATTTGCCTATAAATATCATTTTATAAGCTATAACTGATATTATTCGCACGCATAAATACATGTTCAAAAATAAATGAAAATATTATAGTTGAGTCATAGGCTTAGATGATACGCTGTACTTTGTTCCCGTGAAAGGTATACATCATCGAAGTGTTGACACTAGTATCCGAGAAGTTTTAAAACAATATATCAAATAGTGCATATTAATTGTAGTAATGACATTTTCTTCTTCTTCTGGATACTTGTCTTCATTTTTAATGTCTTCCTTTTGAAATCCTACTTGAAAACTATAAAAGATTGATCCTTCAAGCTAGGCTAATTAATTTATCCTATTCCCTCTTCAGATATATAATATTTAATGAACGTGTTAATCGTTCTCTAAGTTTCTAAAAACTGTACTTCTTTTTTGAGTTTTCATTATTTTTTGAATTCATATTTTTTTCTTGTTAAAATTTGGTTGCTGAGTGAGTGCATTTGATTATTTCAACTTTAATTAATTCAGTTATTTGTTTACCCTTTAAAACTGCTAAAAGCAAATTGCGAATGCAATGCACATTTAAATTAAATTTAATATAAATTTTTGTTGTCATATATAATTACAGATTTTAGCGACATTTAGGGCGTTTCGACAATAGTACGATAAATGCATATGCGGTTATATGCTATTGATTATGGTGAACAAAGCCACCAAGCGTTCGTATGCATCCTGTAGGTGAGGTACAAACAAATCTGAAATTCGCGCGTAAATGCTTTTAATTTTACGCTTAGTTCGGTTTTGAAATACATACATATGTACATCGATTTCACTAAATGTCATACGCATAACAAATCCTTTTATTGAGATTATGTGATTTTGTATTTAAATATTTTTTTATGACAATACAATTATGGTTTTGTGTATCTGCCAATTATTAGATTTTATAGTAAAACCAATCATTAGAGTGAAAAAATGATATTTCTCGATTTTTATAGTATTGCACATGCATTTGTCTACAGCTTAAAAAAGTGAATTAAATTATTTCTGCAACATATTTTATCTGTATCGAGAAGTCTTTATTTAAACCATAGAAATTTGTCGTGTCTATATTCTAGGTGGGGCATATTTTATTACGCTTTTTTAGTTTATTTAACAAACTTTTCTACAAGTTTTAAGAAGAATAGCCATTAGAGTAGCATGGGAAACTTTAAATAAAATACTTTATCTTAGTATACAATTTTGAAGAATATAGTGTCTGAGATGTTAACTTTCCTCGGACGGTCGGATGGACAGGCAAATTAAACTTTTGTGAACAAAAAATAAAGACGATTTGTTTTACACATGCAAGTATTTCTTTTAATATATGTATATGGCTGGCATGAAATATATGCTTATGTATATTTTAACTAATTATGCACAATCGTGCGATAAAAAAAAAAATTAAGCTCACAAATTGACGCACAGAAGCAGGCGATTCAACAGGGCTGGCTGTTCCGGTGTGGCGGCAGAATAACATGTTTTATTTTTCAACATTATTAAGTAATTTGAGTATAAGTTGAGCAGATGTTGCCAGAGCTCATACAACCAAATCGACATTAACATCATTATCATGTCTCCAAGCGAAACTGTCGACGCCACTGATGCAAATGATGGGCCCCATTTAATTCAAATTGCCTACAGAGTGAAGAGAGTGCAACTTTTCAACTTCACTCGTCATGTATTGTATCTCTTCTACTACTTTACAAATTAGGATGTACATTTATGTAATTCTATACTCACTCAAACTTTACTGTTATGAACAAGGATATTGATTTACAAAACCCCAAGCCTGAAGACAATAGAAGTACATTATTACTCTTTAGGTCACATTCTTGATTTATATAATTTTATTCAAGGTTAAGTGTTTCATAATTTCATTTGATAGTTTGTTTTGATATTTGACACTTTTGACCAAAAAATAAAAATTTTTTTTTATTAACTGTTTTTCATTCATTTCTCTTTACAGGTAAAAACATATTGCAACGAAAAGTGTGCACAATTTATAATAGCTTTGTGAGTGTATGTGTTGAAAGTTTGTCCTTAATTTACGCAATTAACTTTAATTAACTCAATTAATGAGTTGTGACCCTCTAATTTATGTGTTTTATATAGTTAAAAATTGTCTATATTATTTTCGTGTGAAATTTAATCTTAAAAAAAAGAAAATGTACGTTTTTCAATAGAAACATATATGTTTTTTGATATAAGTCATATTTTAAAATAAAATTTAATTCACTTCAGTTATTTTTTTTAACTGTGCCGTAAAATTTGCAACAAAGCAGCATCTAGTTTGGTTTCGATTTTCTATTACACAAACTTACAGACTGAACAGATAAGGTTTGTTGAATTAAATAATTTTTTTTCGGTCAATAATCGAATAGTTTTTCTGCATTCCGTCATTTCCAGCGTATTTCCAATTTGGTCATTCCTTCCAAATAATACGTTCTTAAGGCCTCAAAACATGCATTTGTTTCAGTGATGATCTTTTCATTCGACCAACATCTCTTACCGCCCAGATATTCAGGTTTGTAGACAGGAAGTAGTCATCTGGAGAATATGCTGGATCGGGTACAAGTTAATAGCACCATTTATAGAATTTTGACATTGTGGCTACACACATGTGCACCCATGTATTCTGTAAATGGAACATTATTTTTTCCTTTACCAAATGAGGTAACGAATCTGTATTCCAAATGCTCTGAAATTCATTTGCCGGTGATCATTTTATCCTTTTCAAGTTAATCAATATGAATAACACCGCATATATCTCAAATTGTGGTCATAACTTTGTTGGCCGACTAAAGCACTTTGACCTTTTTTGGTGCACGTTCACCCAGAGATACTGTCTTGATTGTTGCATGGTCTATGTTCTGTGGTGGTGTGACACTTCTTTGAACTGTTCACGTGGTTGCACTTATGTGCGGATAGCTTTCATGTCCAAATATTGATGTAAAAAGTTATATACCCTCTCAATTATAATGCCTACACCCTCAGCTACGCTCACGCACTTTCAAAATAGTCGAATTATTTTGAACGACTTGAACGTTCGATGTCAATTGTATTGATACGACCAATGTCTTAATTAAAAACAGAAAAATGTTACGAAACATGGGGAAAAGTAATTATTTAAGAACAATTAAGCCATAGATATAAAAATTAGAACCAGAGAAAAGTAAAAGTTTTTATTTTGCCTTTTGTAGTTTTCATTTTTCACAAGCCTCAATTCGAATACAATTCCAGTCAAGTCAAGAAAGTGAATAATTCACGCGTGAGTTTATTAATTTTGCATATTTTACAATTTATATTCATTATTTAGTTTGTGACTGCATGGAATTCAAATTCAATTATTGCAATTTGCAGTTATTGCTATGAACGTATCTCAACAATTGTGTATCTGTGTATATGTGCATTGCAAGAGTGAGAGTGAGTTCTTAGCTTGTATGACAAACTCGTGTATAACATTTACAGTATAAAGCTGGAAAATCAATTTCCCTAATGCATATAAATGGTTCTGCCTCCACAGAAGTTTAATGCAAGTTTCTATCTTCTGCAATTGCTTAAACGGTATTTGAAATTGGCCATAATTAACAGCTCTGTCAAAAACATATTTTGTGTATGACATAAATGCATTTAACAGATAATCTGTACAAGTTTATTAAATTGACATTTAATAATTGGAATTGGCGTGTGCAAATGTTGACAGTCGAAGTGTCGTTGGACTTGGAAAAGATAAAATTCGGCCCTACAACGGATTCATCTGATTCTAACAGAGTTATAACTGTGGGATCTTCTTAAAGAAAGGTCAAACAACACTGATATTCCAATTGTTGAATAGACATTTATCGTTGCAAATCTTTAATAAAATTGGTGTATACACCTTACCAACTCTTTGGCGCCCGTCTTGAATAATTGAGCTGGTAGTTTATCGGAACTTCTCGCTTTTTTTTCTATTGGTGGCAAGTTACTCCGTGCTCAAAACCTACGGTCGGACGCTTGACCATATAGAATAGAATTTTAGTGTTTCATTTCTTTCGTATAGCCTGTCAACATCTTCTATATAATAACTTTCTTGCTTCTTGCTTGGAATCATTGCCTGCTCATTCTATCTTTTCATAAATATCTTGTTATACTACAGTTTGAAGTTGAATATATTTAAACAAATGGTTCCTTTAAAATCAATACCCAATTCTTTCATGGTTTCCATTTCCCACAATAAGAAGTATTTTACTTCATGGTCACTTAACTTTCAAAAATATAGCTATAAAGAGACATTAAAATCCCAAAAAGTCAAATGGAAAATAAAACCAAGAGTAACGTACTGCATAAATTTGTGAGCGCTTTCAAAAACTTCAGCCATGCTGCAGTACTTAGAAAAATCTATATTGTAGAATGTATATTTACATTTGAAAATATGTATATACATACTATATAAAAAAAAGACGACCATGCAATTTAATCAAGGGAGGTAGTAAATTTTGAGTGCAACTAAGCCATAATAATTTTCATTTCGCACATTTATTACACAGAATTTGTGTGCCACAAAGCTAGCAAATGGAGGTGACTTTTGCGCCAGGTTGCAACGTTTTACGGCTCGAAGAAAGAAATTAAAAACAAGAAAAAACGTTTAGTTCGATGGAACCGAATATTGTGTAACCTTCACATGAAGATGGTGCATTTGTAGAAGAGGGACAAGCTCTTTAATATACATGTAAAGTATCCTTCCCTAAGAAACCAGTCTATATAGTACGATAAAAATGGTGCAATTTACGCTTTTTCGAACCAAATTTGAAGATCTGCAGGTACTTTAAAGATTTTGACTTAAAAGATAAATGTCTTCAAAGAGATTATCTTAGATAAAAATATGCTGAACAGTATAAGAGAAATTTAAACAAAATTTACGTTACAAACTAGCAGAGAAACTGAAAATATTATTTTCATAAAACATGTATAGGGTATAATAAAATAAAAAAATGGCGACAAATATGGCGAATGAGGTTTGTTAATACCATAAACGTAATGGTTGTGCATGCGCGTCTGGCGACTGCTGAACGACAACCGACAACCACAGATACATATACACCTATACAAATGCTACAAATGCCCACTACAAAGCTGCAGCTAGACACGCAACGAATACATATACTTTTTTAAGCCATTTGCTAAATTGAAGCGTTCACCTACAATTGCGAATGGCTTGTGGCGCGAGAGTCTTGTGCGGCATCAGAGGTCGTCATTGGCACAATTTGTTGTTGTTGCAGCAGCTGCTGCTGCTGCCGCCGCCGGTTCTGCTGTTACAATTATTACTATTGCTGCCATTATTGTGCTGTCTGTTGTACTCTTCTCCTCCAATGATGTGCAGCTTCATCTGTTGCAACTGCTCGAAAGCTACAACCCACGTCATTCATAAAAATGCTGAAAAATTTTCATTCTGTTCATATAAATGGCAATGTATATATAAATATATATATCTATTGTATATGTTTTTGTGTAAGTTAAGCTTTTTGCAGCATGCATTTCAAGTATTTGCCACATGACACGCTCGACGCGCCACAAGCACAGCAAGCACTTCGGCACACAAAACAACGCTAAGCCTAAGCCATGAAAGCAATTCACTTGAATTTCTATGATATATAAATACAGCTCATGTGTACATACCAACATATATCCTATATGTATGTATCTATATTAAATATATGCTCATATGTATATATATATTTATGCTTATATAGTCGACAAATGTTTCTTATGACTTGCAGACACTCATATGCATATATTATCACTGCATTTTTACGATTCTATACCATAAGTTCTTCGCATATTTACATTTATTGAAATGTGAATGGATTTTATATGCTAGTATTTTATATTGAAAATGTGTTGTAGATTTCAAATAGTATCTCATGTAAATACTTGATTAACGAAACGGTTCAACTTGATTGGTAGTACATATTATACGATTAATTTCACAGGCTCACCTTTGTGGCAGGACGAATTTTTTAATGAAATGTATTCATGCAATGTATTCAAAACCTTTTTTCTATGTTGAAGCATTGTCAGAGACTGTGGATATTAGTTCATTACTAGTTCTAATTAAGTGATAGTCAATTGAATATCCAATGACTAAAGAGAACGCGGATTCAACAATCAACAAAACGAATATGTATTTACTTATTTCAATAGGTATTACTTAGTGCAGAGTCCACGAATGGGGCTTTTCGTTGTTAAAACTCCCCTCACATAAGATAATTCAATGGAAATTTAGACCTATCGACAATCAATGGGCGTACAATGATGAAACACACTCTTCGGGCGCGTCTTTCGGATGATTGCTGATTCGTTAGTGTGTCGTACTCGTACAAGCATGTCTCGTCGCCAGTAATTATGCGTTCCATGAATGCTCGATCCAGTTAGTCTGCTATACGTACACTCTCTTGTGACATCTCCAATACACGACCGATCTCTCTGAAGCTCATACATATACGACGTTATAGTCGGTCACACTCGTTAAAGTGCGTCCGACGGTCTTCCGACCATCCTGAAATGCTTTATGTGCGCGTTTTTGACAGAGCAGATTCACCAAAAACTTTTTGTCACATATTCAATGTATCGGCACACGAAAATTTCGTTCGCAACACAAAATTTAACACAAATACGTTGATCAATATTTTCACTCAAAAAAAAAAAAATCGCTAAGTACTACTGAGCTCACCAAATCGCGTTAGGAATTGGCATCATAATAAAGGGTAGTGATTCCAATCAGGCAAAACAAATTTACCTGCCTGAATACTAACCGGGAGATAGTAGTTAGGTAGGTACCGCTACTATCTTTTAAGATGATGAATGTATCTTAAACATAAAATGATAAGGTGGTCCATCTATCAACAAAGCTACATCATTACATTTCTGAATCTTTATTGTCTTCATATTTTTTTTTCTTTAATTTGAGAGAAATTTTTCTTTCCTACTTCAACTAAATGATTGCTGCTGAATACGTGCAAATACTTCTAGAATCTTATTGAACTTGAAGAATTGGAGACAATACTCAATAAGATCTATGTTCATTACAACTGCGTCGCACAACCATAGCTTGGGCGTGGGCAATGTATGGAATCAAAAAACAAGAACATTGGGAGTGTCGTACAAATTGAAGCCCAGACCAGTAAATAATTTAAAAAAAATGTATGCATTAAGACAACCCTAAAAAATGCCAAGCCTCAGCCTATGCTATTAAATACGAACGGGCTATCACTACCGAACACAACTGATGCATTTGAACATAGAAGGAAAGTCGGTAGAAGTTTGAGTAGAGACATGATAAACGGGTTTGTCAGTCCCATATTGCCAAGCTAGAAGTTTCACCATTAACATATCACATAACAGAAGAACTTACGCCATACGGAAACGCTTTAACAAACAAAAAATATGAATTTATTATAATGCAAATTTTTTATTGCATATCTTTAATAAATAAATAGTTTCTGCAGGGTATTTAAAGGTCGCGTGTCTGAATCAACACTTTTTTTTTTAAATATGTACATGCATTCCGATTTGCAGCGGAAATAGCAAGGAAATGAAAATGGTTTCAATGTTTTTTTTTTTATTTAAAATCTAGTCTTTCTCTTACACTTGCTTTACTCTATTCGCATTTTAAAAGTTAGTCCTTTTCTTTGCGGAAAGCTTATAAAATTAGTTGTTGAAAGTTTATAAGTATTATTGTCTTTTGGTTTCCTGTTTGATTTTAAATTCTTATCGTAAGTTTGCATATACTTAATAGAAAAATTCATACAATGCAATAGGGCGTAATAAGTTATACATATATTTATTATACATTTATTTTTTTGAAAATAGCACTAGGATAGGGATTTAATAGCTCTTACAATGAAATGGAAAATAAGCCAATAATTTTAAAAGATTTTTAACAAAGAGGGTGCTTGAAGAGATCGTGCTAAACCCGACGCATTTAACGCGTTTCATTGTTTTGGTCGATTTAGCTAAATTAAACTCCCTTAATATAACAGTTTTCTTATAATTCCATGAGAAAATTTTCAAATTTTAAATACAAAATTTAATAGAACTCAAGCATTGAAATATTCCCGTATAACATTGCTGTCAATTGAATAAATATTCTTGAAAAATTGTTCAATGAAATATTTAAAAAAAAAAAAAAAAAAAAAAAACTATCTCCATAATTTAATGGAACTTGTTTGTAGTGTGTTATAAGATTTGATGACTGTGCACATTAAATAAAATAAAATGAAATGAAAATCTCAGGTAAACTTGCTTGCAATCGAGCGTGAAATCTATAAGTGATTGAATAAATTGAGTGTGTATATCGAATTTGATTGCAAAATAAACGCATTATTTTGCTGTTGAATTCCATTTTGTACTCTCGTTATTCTATTCTATTTTTACGTTTACTTTTTTTATTATAAATTTTTCTATTTTTTGCGTTGGTTGCATTTACTCAACTCAACCACCTTGACCCACAAATAGACGACGTCAACGACAACATTTATCGTACACTGTATGCTCAGTAACTACAAAAGTTGTTTGCCGGCGATGGCGATGCCGATGTTGTTCGAGACATTATCGTGTGCGTAATATATATACGCATATATATTTATATATGATTAAGTAGTTGTTTTTTTTTTTTTTTTTTTTTTTTTTTGACATGAAACGCGAGTATCGACTTTAATTTCATTTTCCATTTTCATAAGCTTGGCTTTTTGAAAGCTAATTTTTGCGTTTTTCTTGTCAACTTGCATGCGTAGCAAGCATTAATATTTAAATTGTAAGTTAAATACTCACGTCTATTCAACTGTTGGCCGGTTTTATATGCACTTAAACTCATAAAGAAAACTTGTTGTTTGTATATGGCTGGTATTATTTTTACAAAGTATTTTTTTTCTTCGCTTGATGTATGTTTTGCATACTAAATAGTTTTTACTTTCGTTTAAGGCCTCAAAATTACATTAAAGGTGTGCCCATTAAGTTTTTAGAGCCAAACTAGAATGGATTTCCACTGTTGAAGCGTATTGGTAAATTAAATTCAAATATAATCTATTAAAAAGCGTGATTCTACGGCTGAGGTGCAAGCTGAATTGATTACAACACTGAAGTTAAAATACTTCATTCGTCGAAGATGACATGACTACAATCCAGAAGATAAGTACTTCGTTTTTTTGTTTTTTCACCACTAAACTCATGACAAACAGTTTGTGCGTATCTTTGTTAAACTCACAGAACTTCGCCAGGATTTGTTGTAGTGTAAAAATTTGGTCACTGCTCTAACTTTTTGTCTGAAGCGTGACACTTTGTTACGTCTCACCTTTATCAGCTTTATGCATGCATTTTTTTACAATAAAAATAAAAACAATTTAAATTGCTGTGAATATGTATTTCCGACAAAATATTTGGACTGACAGATTGAAGTGTATATTGCACCTGACATCTAAATACACATTTAAAAAATTTGTCAATTGCAGAAAGTTTTATTGCACCGCAATATTATATCTCGGCATTATTGTTCACCTTTTCCACCCTCCTCCTAAACATACAATGCAGAAATTCCCAGCAGGGGTTCAGTCACCTCAGGGGAGCTATTTATTGTCTGCATTTGAAAGATTAACAATTTTCAACGTCGTTTATATTATTAAAATTCCCCCATGTTCATTCACATTTTTAGACTAAACAAATGTGCAACGCGTAGTTTCTATTATTTTGTTTTCTCAAATAAATAAAATATATTTTTATTTCAAGGCTAATAATACACCGCTATTAATTTAAATTAAGGTTTTGTTTTTCATATTTCTTTGAATGTATTTTTATACAATAAACACATAGTCACGATATTTGCAATGACTTAACCAATTTTTTCATAAAAAGTGCAACATCGATATTTGATATTCTATAAATTATCGAAAATTTTGTTGTATTGATATTTTATTAACCATCTTATCACCAAAGTCTTCTTTATTCATTTTGGTAAATCGTTGTAATTGTATGCAAAATGAATTCAAATCATAAATTGATTAAGAAAAACGTTCAAAATTAATTTGGCTACCGTCTAAAAACTTTCTACATTAAACATTTAACAATGAACAGAGCAGAGGTGAGCATGCACAAGAATGGCGTCGTTAAAAGCTAAAACAACTTTATTTTGCAATCAACATTAATATTAATAAGTTCCGGCAAACGCGCGTCATTATGTAAATTGTGAATTGAGTATCGTCGACAGAGTACACTGGCAACAGCAGCAACAACAGCAACAATAAGTACACTATACGATATATAGGTATATATAATAAATACAACTACGACGTCGCTACTGGCAAAGGACGAAGCTAATAATATTAAAAGGATGTTTGCTGTTCACATACATACAGTTCTGGTCACACATTTTTGTTTTATCTTTTTAGTAAATAATTATTTTCGAGAACAGGTATTCATTTAATTGATGTCTGTTGTTGCGATGTGCTCTCTACAAAGACCGCCAATTTGAGCTATAGATATAAATTTAGCAAATTTGAAAATATACATTTTATGGGTAATATCAAAGAAAAAAATCTCATCACTCTAAAGAACATTTAAAAAAAATTACGACTGCAATAGATGTTCCTGAGTTTTGGAGAATACACTGATACTAAATATTGAGCACATTTTTCTCGGCATAACGCTGCTGTTATATACTTACCCATCCGCTCTGACAGTTTTTTTTTGGAAACTGACCATAATACTACTCCGAGATGCTCTGATTTAAATAGTAATAGCAGACATCAATTGAAAGGAAGGATAGCTGTTGAATGCTAATAAAATAATATTTGTGTAATGGCTTTCTGACAAAATAAAATTAAAAAAGAATATTGACCATGCAAAATGTGCAACAAAACTTCCAACTCAAAATTTATACATTTTATAATTTAGAAATTAATTTTTGTAAAACAAAATGTGTGAAAACGAGATGGAAATGTGTACCGCAAAAATGAACACCGACGACATGCTGAAATACCAAACTTTTTCACATAAACTCATTAACATGCAGCATAGCCACGCTATATGACATTTTGTTGGCTATAGTAAATTCAGTTTTGCATTTACCACAGATAAATTTGCTTGCTGCAACGTGCAATGGGATTTGTGAGTATAGAACCATTGATTGATTTTACATTGATTTTGTGTAAAAGGATACCTAATTGATTGATATACGCAGTGCGAACAATAATCGGTTGATTAGAGAATGTAATAAGTTTACCAATTTGACTGGATTTGTTTTGCAACTTTGTTCTAATCAAAATGAATGAACATCACATTCGCATGGTCATTTTGGTTCAGACTAATGACTATGACTATATAGACGATACTCGGTCTGCAATTATCATCTTATTAGGATAGATTATAAAGAGTGTATTACATGAACAGCTTATAGACAACCGTGCACGTGTTGGAATGACCACCTTTCTTAGTGCGACAAACTGTTGTTGTATGGCCATCTAAGTAATGTTCTCTTCATATTGCGTAGTAAATTTTTAAAAACAAAACAGAAAATAGTTTTTCTAAATTAAGTAAAGTCACTTACTACTGATAACACCAATAATATTTTCTATGTTTAGTTTATTTTCCATATTTGTTTGATTAGTAAATAAAAACATAATTAATTATTATGAAATGAACAAACAGGCACACATATTCGATATATTTGTCGGACACACTTAGAATACATTTGGCGTTAATGCAATTTATCAAAGTAATTAGACAAGTGAGGTGGAACGGTGGCCGGGAACATAAATCGTATGGAATCTATAACGCTGCGGACGAGTGGGTTCTATTACGAGATAACTTGTTTCTGTATTTTAAAATATATGTACGTAGTTTTAATGAATTTAATTTTTTTTATACAGAACCTCAGAAAAGTCTGACAGATTTGTATGGAAGCGCTACTTCTTGTAGTGGATAATCGGTATAGACTTAAATATAATATTTTATAACAATTTACAATTAAGGTATATCAAATTGTATAAAAATATTCAAATTTAAAGGCTCTATCTATTATAGTCTCACAGATCTCGATTTTTATAAGGAAAGCAAGACAAACTGTGGGTGTAACCCATACAATTAGGTGTACACGTATTTAAGCAATCATACTAAGTTTAGTAGTATAAGGGTCAACTTTTTATACCTTCACACAAACTCATTATATTCTTATTACTTTGATGACGGATGCAAAGAAAATAGTCTTCGAAAAGAAAATAAAATGCAGAAGCATTTTGTTGCAGTTTCTAGAATTCTTCCATGTCCTACTGGGTATCAGTGCGTGGGTTTGCCAGAAAGTGTGACACTCTTTATGGCTGCACAGACATTGATTCAATGCGTAAATTATAATCAATAATAATTATTATTGATTTTTAAGTTTAATTTATAATAATGTAATAAGGTTCCGTTCCACAAAAGCGTTAAACTTTTGCGGCAAATGAAGTGAAATATTTAATATTTATATAATCAATTTTTTTTTGTTTTTCAGCACAAACATGTCTAGTGAATCATCACGTACACGCATACAAATACCCGATGAGCTGAAGGAGGTGCTATTAGAATTCTCAATTGCTTATTTAGTGGAGCAGCCGCCGAGTGTCGTTGACTATGCTGTTGAGTTCTTTACTAAAATGCAGGAGACTCGCATTCCGCTAAACAAGAGCTCAGACCAAATAGACGATCAAAGTGCAGCCTCACAGGATGATGGTAAGTAGACGTGTAGAACATTTTACATTTACGTAGGAATTAAAAGCCTCAGCGCTGAATGCAAAGGTTGGCTACACGTTGCTTAGATTGAATAAAGACCAGTTGTTAGTTTTGTAGGAACCTTTTAATAATAGATTATATACAGAAACATCTTTTGTATGTATGTTGTGTGGTGTGGTAAAAGTTTCTAAATAAAATGCATTACAAAATTCATATTTTACGCAGCAGGAGCAAATATAATGCAGTATATATATTTTCATCAAATAAGCATTTACTACGGCTTCTAGTAGAAGTTTCAAAAAAATGTTTGCATGTAGTAAATTTAGCTTTTATTCATTTTAATTTGAGCTGCCTGTTGCATTCGAAACCGAAATAATTATATTTTATGTAGCTGTATACGAGTATCTGTGTGTCTTGTGTCTATTAGTTGCGGAAGCTATAAATATTTTTTCTGCTGTGTGTGGGTTTTAATTTCACTTCCTTTCACATCTACATCTAAATCTAAATTAAAAACTTTTTATGAAGGTTGCCGACAGGCTAACTCTCTCGCTCTTTGGTGCGCTTCGACCGCTGTCAGCGGCATTGCGTTAATTTTTTTTTTATGGCTCCTCTTCATTTCATTTATGCATTTTGCAAATTAAAAAGTTTTTCATTTGTTCGTTCGTTGGTCCGCTTATTCGATGTTTGTTTGGTTGTTTGCGCATGGCAGGCGTTATGGAGCTTTGCGGCATTTATACGTAGTGTCCGGCGTACGTGGAACACTTCCGTTTCCGGTACGTTTTTCGCGCCATTTTGCCGCCTGATCATGACCTTCTACTTGACGCCGATTTGAGTGAGTTTCCTTTCTGCTTATTTTTCCCCATAAACTTTTCATTTATATTTCGTTTGGTTTTGAGTGTTATAGTTCGAGTTGGCATTTAGAATTTAATTCCATTTTAATGAGCTTGTTATTTAAAAACTAAATGCACAGCAGTTAAGTGTTTTAAAATAAGGGTTTATTTTGTACTATGGGGCCAAGTATGTATTCCAATAACACATTACAAATTTATTTTATTATTTTTTATTAGGCCCTGTACCGAAGGTACAAGAGCCTATTGGGTTTGTGCAAATGTATGTAGCAGGTAGAAATAATGGTCGGAGACCCCCAAAGTTACCCCCATTATGGTCAGGAGTGATAGAGGAGTCGATATAGACATGTCCGTCTGTCCGTCTGTATGAACGAAAGGATCTCGGAAACGGTAATAGATAGAGACTTCGTGTTTTTTGCATTCGACTAGGACTGCTCCGGTATTTCACAAGTTTATTTTAAAATTTTGCACCTCCCCCCTTCCCCATAAAATCACAACTTAGGGTAAAAATTTCTTCGGCACAAAAAAAAATTGAGTACATCAGTATAAAGTTAACGTCCTTCTAAGCCCAAATCAAAAAAGTTCATCAAAATCGGATAATAAATGACGATTTTATAAGCAATTGAATTTGAACGACCCCCCTTTTCTTTTCATTCATATTCGCGCAGTGAGAAGTGGTCATGTGTTTGGTCATAAGCTCGGGAAACATTTAATGTGTTTGTTAGGCGACCTGAACTGGTACAGGGCCTCTTACAGTCGGTTACGCCCGACTGAAATTTCCTTACTTGTTTTTTTGTGGCATACTTTGAGGTGCTCTACCAGCTCTTTTGAAAATGAGAGATATCTAGTACACTTTGGTTCAATTTGGTTTTGTGTGAGTTCTTAGTTAACCAAAATGATTTTCATGCAAATGGTGTACTAATTTGTATGTTAAAAAATTTACCGTTCTAAATTAATTACCAACAACTAAATTTTTTTTCATACATAAACCCAGAAAGGCCGATTTGTATGGGAGTTAGATAGATAAACCAAAGCAATCGAAATTTGTTTATTCAACAATAGAAGAAAAAGATGAAGGGAAGTTTGTAGAAGAGTCTAAATATCTGAACTTGATGAACACATCTCTACTCTTCAAGTTGTCGTTGTTCATTCCAACAGACGGGCATATCTGTAACGTTTAGATTTGATGCTGATCAGTAATATAATTTATGTCTGCTATGCTTCCTTCTGCCTATAACATAAATTTAATATACCCTTTTACTCTATAGATATACTTAGGATATAAGTAATAATAAAACCGCTGTCAACGCTAAAGTCAAAACCACAGTCCATCTATCCTGTCTGTCTTTGATTTGGTGTCTATGTATGAGTCTACGTGTTTATCTTATGTTACATCAAACACAAACTATATACATATGTATATAAAAATATATAAAAGTATTATTACTTACTTACATATATGTACTATGTCTGTGCATACATGTATTGGCGTGTTTACTCTACATTTGCTTCACATGGTCTAACAATTCATGCTCCCATACGTCAAAAATTTCTCCCACTTGAGTTTGCTTCAAGAACATCTTGAGTCTGTCATTAAAATTCTATTAATTTTATATGTAAGCAAGTATTTGCTTTGCTTTCTGTAAATAAAATACTGCAGCGCCTTTTAGATTTGATTTATCTAATTTAATGTTAAAGTGTGTACTCTCGTTTGGTGTACTATTGCTAAAAAAAAATTTTACATTGTCGAATAAAAGTATAAATTTTGATATCAAATTTGGTAGAAAAAAATTAAACATTTAAACGCTGCCAGAAAATATTTATACATATCTATTAATTTTAATACAAATAGAAGCAGTGTCCACTGTATTGCTTTGAGAAGCACTTCATAAAAATTCTACTCTTACAATTTGTACCACTGTTCGTATAAGCTTGTTTTTGTTTTTATCCATTGATGTAGAGCATATGATACAACATCTCCTTGTTGTACAACATCTCTTTGATGGTCACTACTCTGACTAAAAAACGCAAATCTATTTATGTATGTGGCACAAAGGTGAGCAGCACGCAGAAAGCAGCTTATACATGTATACCATGTATTCAATAGAGTATACATACCAATACAATAGCAACTCCCTCTCCCCCAGAACCACACAAATGCATGCTTGAATGCTGCGTTTGTGTGTTTTTTTTTTTTTTTTTTTTGTAACTGTATTGGTGCTTTTATTAATCCTTAATCGATTTGTTTGTTGTTTCGTAACCTTTTTTGCTTTGTGTTGACTGCTTTGATGTTTATTTTTAGAGCATTTTTTTTCTATTTCTTAAAGCAAGAAGCAAAGTAACAGTTGTACACAATGAAAAAGTGTAAAGAAATTTCTTTAAAAACATAAAAAGTATATTCATGTCAACTTAGCTGCATAAGCTGATATTATACATTATCAATTTATATAAAATTATATGCCCATCTAGCATTGTTCAGAATTTTTAGTGATTTGTATTATATATCTAAATTTGCCTAATCCCATAACGCGAAATATGAGCATGAAATTTTTGTTTCAATATTCAAAAAACTGTGTTATAATTTTTAAAAAAATTTACGTGAATACATCCTTTATATTCTATAAATAAATATCTTGTTTTAAAGTATTTATATATCTCATTCTCTCTCTGTATCTGTCGTTCCTTTTAATTTTTAAAGTAGATTTTGGTTTTAACACAAACCTTTTGAAACGTAATTTTTGTTATACATATTCTAAATGTGCTTAACAATGTTTCCGTTAATTGTGTTAACCATGATGTAGTCGCTGTGTTGCGTGTACCTCAACTTTGAAGCCTGATATTCCGTTGCCATCCGTCTCATTGAAATGTGTCACATCAGCCGACTCTATAAAAGTTCATTGATGCGGACGACTGAGCGAACGATGGAATGAACGAAAAAGCAAATGAACGGCTGAAACTAGCTTGTACACATTTTTAACGCTTCGCTTGAGTTCAAGCGAGCAATTCCCACACACAACGCCATCTCATGAACAAAGGAAAACATGCGACGTCACATATATTGTGGCTTCACATCATCTATGGGCAACTCTTTCCAGCTGCCTAAGGGGATGCTACAATTAGTCGGTGAAAATCGCATTTAGGGAGGTTATGTTGAACCACTGCGGAACAGTGGGTGAAAACAGTATCTAGCGATGCAAAAATTATTTAATTTTTGAAACGTTTAACATTGCATCTCCAAGATATCAATTCTTCAACTCACTGGAAAAAAAAATTTAATGTATTTTTGATTTAACTTTAAGATATTGGATGATTAAATCTTAATCGCGTATGTGCAAAATTAAAATGTAAATAAAAAGAACTTTGCTACAACAACCCGACAAATGTTTAAAACGTCGATTTAAATCTTCCAGTTTATTATCTATATATACATAAATAGGCAAATGCAAAACTTAACCACCCTTTTTCTTTTTTTTTGTTGACAAGATTCGATAAATATGATCTAACGATGGTTTCAATGATGTCCTCCAGATAATAATAATAATTAATAATAATAATTTTTGTTTTTTGGTTGCCATAAACTTAGCGTAGCCCTAGAAAAAAACTTGAAGGGTATTAAACCGCACGATCTTGGCAGCCAGTACATACCGCCTCTTCTAGAAATTACGCGTTTTGAACATTTTTCTTGCGGCAACTCCAATGTAACGCACTATGTTGTGACGTCTCGTTTGAATATGTCCATGACCGTCTATCCTTCCGTCTTGTGACTTCTGCATGGTTTAAAATATACACTTATTTATTTTAAAATATGCAGCTGAATATTGGCAGCTAGATTTATTTTTGTTGCAGTTAAATAAAGTATCGAAGTGGACTAGCTACGGACCCACTCATTTTATGTGATATCCTCCAAACAAACAAACCGTTCACTTTTGCTTTTTTATATGAAGAACATTTTTTTTTTTACAGTTAACATAAACTCAAATTTTGGCATGTTGGCTTTTTATGGACGGGCGCTATTTATGAATATTTTGATTCAACACATTGAGGCGGTTTATATGAATATCATTTTTGTTTTGGTTTTTTCTTGTTAAAATTAAAAAACTTTCGGTTTCACTCAAGTTACTGCATTCTCTTGTTCCACTTGGTTTTTGACTTAATTATAATAAACTACTTCATCAAAGTCATTTCTTTTACTTTTTAAACCGACTCTGCTTTTTAATAAACTCTGTCTGACTCATTGAAATAAACTCAGTTATAACTTCAAACCCAACCGTACACATTTCGTCATGAGGCGACATCTCAATCAATGGCGTGTAGTGCAGTCATCAAACAGGTTGGTAGTGGTATTGTATTATGTTTGCTTATTCCAATAGTTCAACACACGCACACAAGTTTGCCCCGACTTTAGAAAGTAGGGAGGCAGTCTGCCTGGTTTTGTTCTTTGTGCTTAATATTGTGTATGCAAACAATGGCCTGCCGATGCTGTACATGATCGGAAATTGGTATTTTGGGCGTTGCTGTGCGCACTTGAGGTTGCCCATTGAGTAAAGAATGAGGATGTTTACATCTTCATGTGCATATACATATACGTATGTATTTATACATAGAGTCTTCTATCAACACTCTCGGGCTGTTAATAATGTCGTTGATAATGAGGACAGAGCATTCTTAAAATATTTTTATCTTACATATATCAACTTGTACAATACTTTTGTTCTTGTTCTACTGCTGCTGCTACTCTGAGAATTGTCTGTGTTTTGCTATTTTTATGTAGTATGCTTTCAGGCGCTACTCTATATAGGTACATTTCTACATATACAAACAAGCTAGCACATGCCGCCACTATTTCCTGTTGCTGGTTTCCGCTATCGCTCTTTTACTTTTTGTATGTTGTGTTTATGTGAGTGTGTGTGTGTGTTTTGCTTATCGCTTTAGTTTAACAAGCGCCAACAACATGAGCAGCAGCATCCACATCATCATCGTCATTTAGCAGCACCATTATCATCATCATCATTGACAGCATCAACAGTTTGCCAGTTGGCAGTTGTCAGTCAGACTGTAGTGCTCATCGGTGTTAGTCGTTTAATAATACGAGTTTTTCTTAGTGACGGCATAAAAAACCAAAAAAAAAAAAAACACTAGGCAACAAAAAATATACTGAGCTGTGTCACTACTTTTTGATTTTGTTATTTTGATGATTGGTTTCTAAAGATTTTTTGGTTTTTTAACGATTATTATAAAAAGTGTTCGAATGTATTTAAATATATCTTTTCGACCTTTAATTAATCGATATATAAATCCTCGAGAGATTGCATAAAATATAAATAAATTGCTTATAATGTTATTTTTCAGTTCAGTGGTTTCGTCTTTCTTACTTAAAAAAAACCTAAACAATAAAATATCTTTCACAATAGATCGAACAAACTATTGGTAATTTAAAAAGTTAATTGATATAAGCTGAAGATGAAAAAGATTAAACTTAATTTTCTTAAATTGTTACCTAGTGAAAATTGTTTTTTCATTTTTCCTGCGCAAATTAAAGACAATTTTATTTCTCGGCACATTCAACGAAAATTGAACTAATTAATTAAATTTTCAGTTTATTGCGTTTATTACGGCGGTCGAAATTAATTTACGTGTGTGTCGAGTTTGTGTTTGTATGTGTTTTAAACGTGCGTGTAATTGTTGAATTTATTTCATTTAATTCTTTTAATTCGTTTTATTTCATTCCATTTATAATAACCTGTTGACCTGAATGCAGTCGGCACTTTTTGAAAACATTTGTTAATGGCATATTATATGTAAAAGAATACCCATGTGTAAATTAAAAAGAGAAAAAGTATTAACTTTCATGTTACGCACCCCAATTGAGCTCCAAATAATCAACAGTTTGAATCCGATATCTGAAAATACATTCAGAGTACAGATCAAAAAGTTCAGCAAAAAGTTTACAAACACTTGTGGAGATTCTTTTTTCGATTCATAAAAATATAATATTATATCGAGCATATGATTTGTAACTTTAAAAAAATGTTTATTCTGGATGCTTTGCTTCATTTCCAAATGAGCAGATGATAACAGTTTTACCCAGTTCTAAAGCCTAAATTTTTTATAAGTAATATGTTCTGTTGCTACATGTGATTTGTTAGGCGAATTTTAATGAGTTTTTTTTTTTAAATCTTTGACAAAAAGCATAGATAGCTGAAGCTGGGTTTTAAGTAAATTTGTATAAATGTTATTGAAAACAAGTAAGAAAATCACAGTCGGGCGTAACCGACTGTAAGAGGCCCTGTACCAGTGCAGGTCGCCTAACAAACACATTAAATGTTCCCCTAGCTTATGACCAAACACATGACCACTTTTCTCTGCACGACTAAGTGCCTTTTAAAACATTTTTTTATGTATGAAACGAAAAGGGGGGTCGCTCAAATTCAATTGCTTATAAAATCGTCATTTATTAACCGATTTCGATGAACTTTTCGGATTTTTGCTAAGAAGGACGATATCTCTATACTGGCATACTTACTTTTGTGCCGAAGAAATTTTTACCCTTGGTGGTGATTTTATGGGGAAGGGGGGGAGGGGCAAGTTTTTAAAATAAACTTGTAAAATTCCGGAGCAGTCCTAGTCGAATGCAAAAAACACGAAGTCTCTATCTTCTACCGTTTCCGAGATCCTTTCGTTCATACGGACGGCCAGACGGACATATCTATATCGACTCCGCTATCGCTCCTGACCATAATGGGGGTAACTTTGGGGGGTCTCCGATTATTATTTCTACCTGTTACATACATTTGCACAAAACCAATAGGCTCTTGTACCTTCGGTACAGGGCCTAAAAAGAAAAGAAAATACATAATAAAGATTTTTTTCAAATAGAAGTATTACAGTAACACTTTTTAGCTAGTTGCTCCTTTGGTTAAATAACTTCGCCTACATTGTTGACATATAACCGTCTCTCTAACTGCCGCTCTATACAAAGAGATTAACACAACTCGTTAAAAATGCTCTACAATTAGTCTAGAAAAAATAATACTAAAAACCGGAGCAACTACGGCGCACCTAATTTACATAGAAAAATTTCGCATTTAACATGCTCGTATTTCGTTTTTTTAAGCGTGTATCTCAAGTGTCTAATAATAATTAAGCACAATGCTAAAATTCAGTGTGTGTTCAGTCAAGACAAATCGTGCCAGCCAACTAAGTTGATGACACAAAATGCACAGCAAAACGGGCCAGTTGACTTTGACAAATTAGACACATCTATTACCTAAGCGATGTTCTATGCGTGTTAGGTTAATGGAGCTGTTGTCACATTATATGAGTATATGTCCAGCTTAATGTTAGTTGGGGTTAATGTATGTTAAATTTAGCGCAAATAACTTTTAAGTCACTTAAATACCGATATTATTAAACAAGACAAAAGGGCATCTTCGCTTTAGCTATCGTATGTTCTAATTGATACTGCTAAGCTATTAAACAACTGTGTTTCACAGAACAAACTTGCACTGTCAATCTGTCATTTGCATGGCTCGTACAAAGTAGAACACCGCTACCGCAAAGTCATTGAAATCCTTCACCGCTGCAACTTAGCATGCTTTTAGTTAACGAGAAGGGAGCGAAGGGAGCAATAAAACCGAATCTTTTGAATTTTATATAAATTTCTTTCTGCTGTTTGTAGTCTAGTCGCACAGCTTGAGCGGAATGTAAAATAAACCGATTAACTGTAGTATCCTTGTGATTCTAGCGTTGGCAGCTGGCTAAAGTATTTACGCAATCAAAAGAAACGCAATTTGTTATAAAAACATATTGAAGTAATAGCAGTTTAATTTTCTTCTACGATAGTGAATAGTTTTTAAAGTTTAAATATAATTTATACAAATTTTAGAATTTATACAAGTCGAATTTGAAGACGTTCTGCCTCTCTAAAAGTATTCCAGTATATTTCAAATTCCTGATTAGATCGATAAAGCTAGAAGTTTGCGACATTTAAACACTCCTTATTTCTCTTCAGATTACTAGTATTCCCTTCTGAGTTTTTTGTGAAAAAAAAAGACAAAAATGGTGGTAATTGACAGAATCGTCACTTTACGTCAATCTAAATAAGAAATCCTACACGGATCCAGTTTGGAATATAGCCCCATACAAATTTAGTTCATTACTGTCAATTTTTTATATTTATTATTTGAAGCATCCACTCCGAGTTTAAGACAATCAGCTCAAAATAAAAAAAATATTCAAATATATGTAAAGCTTCAGTAGATACAATTCTCCATATCGATTAATATAGTATGCGAAGCATTTATTTATAGGAAGCAGTCATATGTAATTTTAGGCTTAGATTCACTGCAATAGAAAAGTTTTTCGTACAAAATCGAAAAATAGGCGGGTAGTTTTAAAATTAAATAGAACTACTTTTGATTAACAGACTCGCTAATGTGGGCATAAGACATACGCGGCAAGTGAAAGGTGCGGAAGAACCTTTCCGGTTGTGGTCATTTAAAGTTATTAGAAGACGTACTCATTATGTTGTTTTTTTTTTTTTTTCTTTGTTGTAGTTGTCTGAAAATATCCTCGAACATACATATATGAATATGAAGTGCATTAATAATTCGTATACAGCAAGATACGTCTATTATCTTGTTTTTTTTTTTTTTTAATTAACTATATAGAGTCTCATGACAGCATCAATGTCGCATAAATAATGATTATATTTTTTGTTCTTACATATATGTATATTTTTTTTTTAATTTCTGCTTTTGTTATTTGGTTTGTTTGTATACAATATTTATTTGATTTTTCAAATATATTTTCTGTGATACATTGTCTCTGAGTTGCCGTGAATTTATGAGTGCATTTTAAATATAAAAATGTTACCAGACAAATTCATTAAAATGAAACTACTTTTCTGTATGTGTGTAGGAATTTAAATAAATTGAATTGCTTGTTGCAACATTTGTAAAGCTTTTTGAGGTTTCATAGCAACTGAAGTCGTAAAAAAACAAATATTAAAATAAAATACAGTAGAAAAACAAAATTAACTTAAAAAATAATTTTAATATGTCGACACAAGTGACTGGCAGTTTATTGGTGGGTAAGTTTAAACATACGATATATACATATATGTATGTATGTATATACTACAATATTTTTGTAGGAGTAAATAAACTTAAACTTCTAGCGAATGAAATGTACATAAAGTGCAAATATTTTAGTTTTCAATCATGGTTGTTTATATATAAATTCAATTCAAAAGTGTCGAGCGAAAAATCTATAATAAATTTATTATTTTGATAACAATGTTGCAAATTTCTTAACACTGGGATTTTGTGTGTTGAGCATATTTTTTAAATGAATTTAGTATGAATTTCGTAAACATTTAACTTTGCATCTATATAGATGTATATTTAAATTGTATCTGTGCACTTAATATTCTGTAGATGCAAGGATATACCGAGGAAATCGATTTGCGAATTACGGATTCAAAAACAAGTTACGAGTATCGCATGGATTTGTTTGTTTGCTTAAATGTTGCAAGCCTGGCTGTTTGCTTAGTTAGTTATTTGCATATCTGACTGGTTATACGGTTGATTGCTTGTCTAGCTTGTTTGTTGTTGCTAGTCTGTAGACTTACTACAGCAGTAGACTAAGTTGCATAATTAGATCAACAAATTTACCGTCAGTTGAATGAGCTGAGCAAACATAATATTCGTATATTGAAAGATTTAAAATGTAAAACGTGAGGGCGCATGCATTAGATAACAGGAAGATGTCTAAAGAGTAAGAGAGTGTAACTTTTTCGGTTTATATTTGGAAAGAATTGTACCGGAAATATAGATAGACCAACAAGTGAGCTTATAAATAACGTCGTTTGTTTAGTAAAATAAGTCGCTAATTTTTTATTCCTTTGCGTTATTTTAAAGTATAGATATTCTTGAGAAACATAAGTTTTGATAAAGCTAATTCAGTCTTTCGTGTGTGTGAAATACAGGATATGGAAAGTGGTTGAAATTTGGTAGATGAATATGTCAATTTGTCAGGTTCAGTATGAACTGCTACCCTATCCAACAGTTTCTCCACATTAAGACAGCAAAATTGGAAAATCGATGGACTAAATGTATAGAGCTGATAGGAGACTATGCTGAGAAATAAAACGCTTGTTGTTGACTTATCATACCACCCTCGTATAATGTACAATACAAACAAATATATGTTCAATTAACCCTTTTCAAAATGCCCAATTGACTTTGGTAAATATGCCGCAGTGTTGACAAAGCGATTGAAAATGCGTGCCTGAATATTTTACAAAAATTTATATACTATATATACATATACATATGTAATTGTTTATAATTAAGTTACTCAGACTGCATGTGCAGGGAAACACGTTGCCTTGATTAAAAAGCCAACATAATGCATTCTTAATTAATGATATATGCATATGCAGACTTGTGTATTCATTCTCAGATATTATGCAGACATTTTTTTTTTTTTGTGTCCATATTGGAATGACTTCGGTAATTCTGCAATTTTATGCATACTTACCTATATATGTATATGTGCAAATTTATATAAAGTTTTTAAATGCATTGCAAATAATATGAATATATTAATGATTTTCCGCATTTTCCATTTTCCAACAGAGCCCATACCACTGCAAACGACACGCCGCAAATCTGTCTTCGCCGAGGCATATGATCCCGAAGCGGAGGATGATGACGATGGCACTGCTGTTATATACCCAAAAACAGACGAGCAGCGTGCACGGCTTACTGAATCTGTCAAGAATGTTTTGTTATTCCGTTCGCTGGACAAAGAACAGGTAAAATACCAAAATGGTTTGGTGGTGTTTGAAACATTTTTTTACTTAAATATTTACTGACAACTAAATACAACAATTGCTATAGATGAATCAAGTGTTGGATGCCATGTTTGAGCGCAAGGTGAAACCGGGCGATTATATAATACGTCAAGGTGATGATGGCGATAACTTTTATGTTATTGAATCGTAAGTATTCCATTATAAAAAACTGAGTTACGTTACTAAAAGCTAGTTGAAACATGAAAAAAAAAAATTATAAATGAGTGCAATTGTTGCGCTTTAATTTTCGGTTTTATCGATTATTCCTATACGTAGTATTTATTATGAAATTTCAAATATTTTAGCATTAAACTAATTAAATAATAATTTAACGATTTTATCTCATACAAAAAATAATTATAGGGGCATATACAAAGCCTATGTTAGTGACAAACATGTTCACACCTATAATAATAATGGTATTTTTGGTGAATTAGCGTTGCTCTACAATATGCCCAGGTAGGTATTATATTTTTCTATCAGATAAATGAAAATAGCAGCGCCTTTTTTTTTTTATACATTAATTTAACTTAAGTCAATTTGATGTTGCAAATTGCAATAAAAATAAATTTTTACAATTTAATTTAGTAAACGTTCAAGATTTAATGAATTTTTCACCCAGACACTTCTGCTGCTATTTTTGATTTTATTAGCATATCATTAAAGAAAAAAAATTATATTGATTTACTTAATTTTTCGCTTGTATTTTGTTGCTGCAGAGCTGCTACGGTACAAGCCGAAACGGAGGGTTTACTGTGGGCCATGGATCGTCCTACATTTCGGCGTATTTTGCTCAAATCTGCATTCAAAAAGCGAAAAATGTACGAGGAACTATTGAATAATGTGCCAATGCTTAAGGCGTTGCAAGTGAGTATTTGTTTTTTTTTTTTTTTTTTTTTTGAAAAGATTGTACTTTTATAATACTTTTATAGAACTATGAACGCATGAATTTGGCTGATGCACTAGTTTCAAAATCGTACGAAAACGGTGAACGGATTATAAAACAGGGTAAGTGATATGCAATGTTAAGAAAAGATTGTGACATAATGTAGACATCGCGGATCATGTATGATAAATTTGAATTGAGGTCATTTTACTTAAATAATCATACAATCGTTTTTCGGTAATGGTCGCATTAACGAAGGTGCCTCAGTTACCAAAAATAAGTTGACACAGATCTCTCCAGACTCGTTAATCCCAATGTATGGCATCATCTACCAATAAATTTTGGGTTCTCCCATGTACACCATGTGTGGAGGATGCTCAGAACAGCTGCTGAAATTGTATGCGCTATACTATGTTTACCTCATCGAATAGCTCATGCAGCTCGTGTTTCATACGGGTCCGAAACTCAGCGAAACTCTAACAGGAGACCCATCTTCCATACATTTCCAAAGCTGAAAAACGAAAATATTTTTGTATTTTCCCGTCGAAAATGACTTTATAATCGACAAATAGTTGGTGTATGTTGGTGCATCGTCCCCTCCGATTTTAACAAAAAGTAGCCTTTGTTCTTTTCGAACGTCCCTGCTCATTTACAGATAAAAAATTTTCAAATTTCGTATATTGTTTTTTTTTTTTTATCAAATTCTTTTGCTGGCGGTGACCATCTGAAAGTTACTTTGATTGCTTTGGACTTTTGTTAAGATATGATTAGCGACGAACAGGCCCTTTCCTTTCTCAGTCAAATGACATGGTAGAGAGCGGGCACAGATTATTGAATGCTGACTTAATGTGCTACCCGAAATACTCCATGGATATTTACTTCTAGCAAACCGTCATGTTGTTATATTCCTGATTTTGACTATACACTGTTTCATACTAGTATAATTATTTAATACAACAGAAATTCTACTATTATTATAAACTGATATACTTTTCAAACGCTTGTGAAGGGTATGCAAATTTCGTATACTTCAAAGTTAATATCCTCTTATGTTTTTCGTAATTAGGCGATGCTGCTGACGGCATGTACTTCATCGAAGAAGGCACTGTGTCGATACGCATGGATCAGGATGATACTGAAGTTGAGATATCCAAATTTTCGAAGGGTCAATACTTTGGTGAACTGGCTCTGGTGACACATCGGCCACGTGCTGCATCTGTCTATGCGGTTGACGGACCCGTTAAGCTTGCATGTAAGTACTAAATGGATACATTACTAATTTATTCATGAATTAATTGTTTTTGTTTGATTTCTCGTTTTATTTCAATTAAACATTTTTTTTTACCCTTTTCAACAACACACATTGCTTATCGTCAAAACATGCTAAACATTGCTTATTGTAGTTTTAGATTTTTATTGCTTTGAGCGTTTGCTGGGCAAATGCACTAAACTCTTGGAGCGCTCCATTTGCGATTATCAGTATCTAGATGTAGATTTGCGTACTTATTATGCCAATGTGCAAACATTTGAAAAACTAAAGATGTAGTTAATAGCATTATTAACAAAAAAAAAAAAAAAAATTCTTACACGCTTTTCATTAATTTTCTTTACTAATTTTAAAATCGTTTAAACTCTATTTAGTCTTGGATTCGGAAGCCTTTGAACGCATACTTGGCTTCCTCACTGATGTACTCAAACGAAATATACTGATGTATGAGCAAACCTTTTCCGAAATGGCACGACGCAATGCCAGTTTCTAGAAATTGCTTCAAGCAAACAAATCAATACAAGACGAATCAATTATAATCAAGATTAGACAATCGCATCTTCTTCAATCAAGAATTTTTCACATCAATCAAGAAACTTTACCTTACAAAATGAAAAGTTTGACAGCTTCAGTTCTTTTTTCTATTTTCAAAATTTGTTACATCAGTTTTCTTTTAATATCAAAATTAAGGCGCATTATTTTGGCGTAAAATAAAACTCATATTTCATACGTGTCGTTTGTTGAATTTATAGTTAACAACATTTTAGCATTAAATCATACTATACACTGCATACATCTTGTTGTTGTTGTTGTTTGGCACATTCCAAAATGTCTTATGCGTACAGACACCCACTGTGCCGAAACGAATAAAATCCATCTGACATCTCGGTAAGCGCATTTTAATGCACATAAAAAATATTATTACAACAAAACTGTGTTAACAAATATGTTTAATGAGTAAATTGGAAATTACATGGTGAAATCATAAATGGATACTATTAATTTGCACTACTTTACTTATACGTACATATACATATATATATATGTACATATATAGTTGTATTCATATTGAAATATATTTAATTATTTTTAAAGGTGTTGGGTCAAATCACTCGCAAAAATTTGGTTAGTCTTTGAGCCAGCTAAATAATTATATAAAACAAAACAAAAACTTAGCTTCGAACCGAAACTAAAAAAACTTTTCACACTTGTCCTTTCTTTGGTGGCTTAGCAAGCCCACTAGACAGTATATTAACAAAACCAGTGAAATGTTTAAAAACATTTTCTTTTATTAATTAATTAATTAATCTGGACTGAAATTTTTTAGACAACCGATTTGCAATATATTTATTGACAAACTTTATTGGATATAAACTACTTTTCATCCATTAAGCAGCTCGCTGAAAGTCCTTTTATAGTGGGATCTTCGACTAAAAGTAAAATAAATTGTTTGACGAACTTTTTTAAAAAAAATAATAACCTTGCTCGTTGGCCACTTAGTTTGATCCAAGCAGAACCATTTTTAATAAGTATTTTAGCAACTGCCTATCATTAGAATTGTTTTTGTTTTTATTTTTAAAATACAAATGAAATAACATAGTGCCTAACAAAAAGCAAAACTTTGTTAGTCACTTTAAAGAACAAATTTTTAATGAAATTTAATTATCTAAATACTATTTTCTTTAATTTTTTCATAGTTTCCAACTTTTTCATATATATGTATTTAAACAACTCGATGCATGACGATCATATATTATTTATTCAGAACAACGTTCCTGTTAAAAAAAAATGAATTAAATTATACATTATATTTGTTTTTCTCAAATAATTATAGGCCTCGACGTCAAGGCATTTGAGCGACTGCTCGGTCCTTGTATGGATATCATGAAGCGCAACATTGATGACTATGAAACGCATGTTATAAAGATTTTCGGCAGTAAAAATAATATCACCGATTCGCGATAAAAAGTCTGAATATAATATAATAAATAAATAAATAAAAACAATTGAATTAAAAAAAATAGAAACCACGACAGTAAAAAAAAAACCAAAACGTTGTTGAATAAAATTATATAATTAGATGCACATAAAATATAAACTCCTAACAGCAAGCAAATAGTTATAAATATTAAAGATTAAAGAAAAACAAAAAAAAAAAAAAAAACATTGATTAAATTGAAAACAATGAACTGCAGTGACTAATCAATATACAAGAACAAAAAACAATAATATTGAATGCACAAATATCGACAAAGCACTTGCAAATGATCAATCAATCAATCTATCTAACTATCAATCAGTCAAACAAACATAAAACATGCAGACAAACAAAGAAACACAGACATAAACACAAGCGCGAATTAATGTAATTGTTTAAAATTAAATGATATATTTAAATTTAAGCACAAAGTGAGAAAAGATATGAAAGAAAAATAAAATAATAATAAATAAATAAATACATTGCGAGTATATGTGCGCAAGAAAGGGTCTTTCAATTAGTAAAATATCAAAATTGAAAAGAATTGTATTTGATATATGATATATGAAACTATGTTGTGTACATTAAAACAGTTTAAACGGCTAAATACGAATAGACTTTGTATCGATTGCAAAATGGTCTTCAGCTGCATCAAAACTCAATATACTCTTAAGTTAATAAAAGCTGATAGTTAACAGACTGTTGCAAATCTTCAATCTTCAAATCTTCGTGTTCGATTTTTTATTAAAAATTCAAGATTTTAGTCAAAATCAATCATGGCTAAAATTCTATTTCAAAGTTGATATGTAATAGTTGAATGATCCTATATTTCAATAAAGGCAGCGATAAAATTAAGCTACATATTGAAATTAATGATTATATTTATTAAAAAGAAAACTATGAACCATTGAATAATGTATGCAGCAATTAATTAATTAATGTATTTTAATTTATAGATAAAAAGAAAGTAAAGCACACTTAAATATAAATTAATAAATTGTTAAATCTATGCTTAACTTATATGCATAAATGCAATATTTATGCAACTGTTTAGTACAGTGAGCTCTCAAAAAAAAAACAATTTCGCCATTATTTAAAAGAAACATATTATAATATTACGATATTTACGTTTATTTATTTAAATTTTATATTTATTTGATTAGCTTTTTTTTTTATTTTCTTCATAACAAGTTAGCATTATAAATATTGTTCTTTTTTATTATTATTATTATTATTATTATTATTATTATTATTATTATTATTATTCAATAATAATATTGTTTGAAAACAGTAAAAATTGTAATTCAATCAAACGACGCACAAACATTTTTTGCACAAATTAGATTAAATTCGCCTTAATTGTTTATTACTGTATTGAATTGATTAATGTTATTTGAATTGTTTTTATTTTAATTTATAGAACATTTGCCGCTTGAAGTCATAATTGTACCTTTGATTATATAATTTCTAAAAGAGAGTAGATTTACAAGATATATACATAATAAATATAGTCATACCAATAATATTAGGTAAAAAAATCATACACATCAATCAATGAGTTTAAACATGCATAGCTGAAAAATGCAATAGTTTTAAATGTAAAGTAACGATTTTTCAAAATTTGGTAAAACTGCGTATTAGTAAAACTAAAAGTTATAATTTAATAAGAAAGACGAAAAAGATTTCAACACAAAACTTTTTAACATGTACCAAAATCAATACATTGTGAGATTTATATTAAAGTTGGAGCAGCTAAATTTCATTAAAAATATTGTAAACTTTAAATATAATTCAAAAAGCTGCTGTAACATTTAGTGGAAATAAATTTCCAGTTTTTCAGAAAAACGGAAAACCTTTAAAAAATGTTTTAAAGACCATTGAATCAGAAAAATCATGATTGTTTCTGCACACTTTAATAAATATCCTGCGAAACCAGTCGTAAAAGTTCCACCACCACATCCATTAATTTTTAATTCTTTTAAAACATCATGGATTTTTTTTTGCTTCTTCGATAAACAATGGCATAAAGTTGTGTGAAAGTAGAAATGCATTCCTTTAGAATTTTGTAGCCAGGCTCGTTTTATCATAAAATAAGACATATTTGGTAAGCAACGAAAAAATCCATTTTCGTAGGCTTTATGTATTTGGACTAGCATCACTAGAAAGTTATTTGCCACAAATTTTTATGAAGCGATTACCGTGCCGATTTTTATATTTGTCAGGATATATATCATGAAAAATTGTACAAACTTTTGTTTTTAATATTGCTCAATTTCGAGTTGATTTAAAAGCCGTGTTTTTATTTCAGGATATTAAACAATGCGTAATGATTTATTTGGAAAGGGTGTGTAAAATATCTCCTTTTTTCGATTTTATGTAAATGATGACAGATTTGCTCACATTAAAATATTAAGCTAAACGATTCCTTTGAACTGAACGCCTACACTAAGTTTCCTTAGTATCTTTAATTTTGTTTCCAAAGACACTTTTATTTTATGATTTTTCTGATATTTTTAAATCACTTTCCATTCAGTTTGAGCCAAACAAGATCCGAATTTCATATAGGAGTCTACCGTATTGTATCAATCGATATATCCGCTTCAGTTTCGAAGATGGATTAAATCCTATATGAATTCATCAAACAAGAAATCAAAAAATGTATTGGAGGCATAAGATAATGTGTTTTGCATACTTTTAAATATTATATTTTATTATTGGTAATTACTTATTTTCTCATTTTCTCATCAAGTAAGATGTTAAGAGACTAGATGTGAATGCCATATCTCCTTTTAAGATATTTGTGAGACTTATATAGTTCCTAGGCGCCGATTTTACAGTGTTGAGTTGTTGTCTACTTAAGTTAACTAGCAAGTTTTGTCAATATTTCCGATTCTACGTGTCGTTATAAATATAGAAATCGATAGTAACCTCGAACTTAACCTAACACAATGGTTCAAGCACAAATTTATTTTTTGTGTCTTATAGTTGTCAAGAGTGAAGTGCGGAGAATTTAGGATGAACATGGCTAAATTGTGGCTCCTTTACCATATTCGAAAGCAAGTTACAAATGCTATAATTGCGTTGTTCGATCCTGATCGGAACTTATATTGTGAATAGACTTGCAATACAAACTACATGGTTGTAAAACTAAAACTTTTATTATTCCAATAACAATTAAATTAAATTTGAGAAATAATGTTTTAACCGAACGATGTAGTATCTCACGGCAGCAACCACATCGCAAATATTTTAGATTTGGCAACATGTATTAAAATTTACATAGAAAAGAAATACTAATACAA
The DNA here is from genome assembly GCA_035044805.1 of Leucophenga maculata. Taxonomy (NCBI): domain Eukaryota; kingdom Metazoa; phylum Arthropoda; class Insecta; order Diptera; family Drosophilidae; genus Leucophenga; species Leucophenga maculata. Next base: position 172,073 of record JAWNNP010000497.1, read on the forward strand.
CTAAATATTTCCATAGTATTTAAATATGCAATTTTAGTTTTGATTAGGATGTAAAAAAAAATAGAAATTTTATGTTGAACAATTTGTTCAGCCAGATAAAATGACTTGGAAAGATATAAACCACCTGTTCCATAAAATATCTCAATTTTCACTTTCGTAAAGATATCACGCGTTCATTTTACTTGGAATTTGCAAAGTAAGATTTTGAAAATCAGACCATTTTATTAAACTCACTTTTGAATAACTTTTTCGGATTCGAAAACCGATCATCGTATTACTTTATATGTATATAAAGTTTGTATTGAAATCAAAAATCGTTTTATAAAATTAAAAGAATAAAATTGTATAAATATGTACTAGAGCCTTGCACAAAATTTTTTGAATGTATGGCTTTGCATGCATTCATGAATTGAATTATTATATTTGTGTAAGGCTCTTAATTCATATTTTATGATTTGTAAGCCGAACATAAGGAGCAAAACACTTATTATATAAATATATTCTCACAAAATTCAAAACTAAAATTTAATAGAAAGAAATCAAACACGATGTTAGCATTCATTAAAAACTCTGCCAATTCTCACTACCAAAATTAAAATAATGGGCAAAAGAAAAGCTCTAAAAAAATTAAATCCTTGTAAACGAAAATATAAAATACATAGAATAAATTGGTAAATTAATTAATTATACGAAATACGAACCAATGAAGCAACTACTTTCGAATTAAATACTTACATATGAACAACCCTGTATATATTGGCTAAAGGAACAATCATTATGTTGCATGGGATCAATGAAGCAATTAGCAGAATATTGAATGAAAGCGTTTAAGATTGTTAAGATTTTTTCAGTTTTGCCAATTGAATTGATTTGATTGATGTAAAGCAATAACAAAAGAGTTCAGCAATGATAACAATTGAAAATGAAGGAAATGCGAATAAATATCAATTTATATGTATGAAAAAAAATATATATATATAAATAAATTAAACAAAATATAGAGTTACATATGTTAAGCGTTTATTCACGGCGAGTCTATTATTATTTTATATTTATAAATTATGATTTAAATTTTCAATATATATTTCTATCTATTATACATACTAAAATAATATTAACCTAACTGATGAGCTTAAATCGATAAACCTTTTGAATGCTATTGTATGTATATGTCGTAAAACTAATATAAATAACTAAAATAAAGATAAAAGAATCTAGATTTATAGATTGAATGAATGCAAAGCGTGAAGAAAATAAGAAAATATTAAACAAATAAATTTATAAATCTAATCGAACTTATCAAGCGAAAAAGTTTTAAATATTCGGTGTAACAATTAAAGAAACAAACATTTAGTAACTATAATATTTAAAAATTATCGATAAAAAAAAATTATATCACGCATTAAAAAGTAAAAATTTATTAATTAATTTAAACAAATTGTTACTGAAAAACATATAATAAATTTAATTTGGTGTCTAGTCTAAACCTAAGACTTTAAAGTATAATGAAAAAGAAAGTAACAACTTCTAAAAAAAGAAAAAAAAGTATATATATATATAAATGACGAAAAATAATTTATTGAAATAAATAGAAAACCATATAAAATAAGCTGAAAGTGCTGGACATTTTCTTCCAAAACAACACACACACAAACACCACAAATACATAAATAATTAAACACATATACAGACATACATACATTCATATAAAAACTCATGCATTTCCCTAAAAATTTCAAGAACCACACACTTAAGCACTCAAATATAGAAAAGCACAATTAGAATAACCAAGTTAAGTGCTATAGTCGATTGACCCGACTATATGATACGCTGTACAATGACCTGGCGGGGCGTATATTGAAAGTTTTAGGGGAATAGTAAGGCTTAAAGTGCACAAAGGGTACGAAACTTTAAAAAGGATGTACGTCTGATTGCTACAACTACAGAGGGATGAACAAAAAATGTCCTGTCAGACACACAGAAAGTATAAACACACTATATGCATATATACTATCTGTCCGATAATGCAGTCGATTCGGCTCATCGATATAATAAAGACTATATAAAAGCATTTACTTTATTCTGTACTAGATATCTCCCTTACTACATTCAAGTAAATACATACTGAAAGCAAGCAAACATATTAAATATACGTATACCCCCAACATCATACAGTACAGTGTATATATTATCATATAGAATCAGTTAAATAGAAATAAAGCCACCACAAAAGTTCTTTTAAAGCTCAAACAAAATTGTGCAAAATATAAATGTAAACAAAAACTTTAAAAGAGGTAAAACAAATAAAATAAAATTCAATGTGTTTTTAATTGTTGTGTTGTAATTAAGCGTAACAAATAATTAATTATGTGTAATGAAAACCAACAAAATTAATATTTAATTAAAACAGTGTAGACACTGCAAGAAATAAATGAAACCATAATAATTTAAAAACAAATATATTATTGCGTCTAATAATTGTATTGCATCAATTTGGTTTCCAAATTAAAAACTATCAAAAATATTAGAAAAAGAATGAAACAAAAAAAATTTAAATTCACATCAATTTGTTGTAAAAGCTTAAATTATAGAAATTTATTTTTGAAACAATGCCAAATTGAATAAAAATAAAAGCGCAGCTAAAACAACAAAAAATTGTAATTATGTACTTTAAAATTATCAAAAAAAAAAAAAATATATAAGTACATCGCTTTGGAAATTCAATTGAACTCATGAAATTAGTCAACCAAAGTTTCAGTTATAAATATATAAAAAAAAAATAAATAAATAAAAGAAATGCAACAAAATTTAAAATGGCGCTAATGTAGCGAGATAATTTCCTAACCAAATGCAGTAAAAAAAAAACAATTGACGAATCAATAAAAAATTATTAATAAATGATGTGTTTGAAACATTCTTGGTCGGATTTACTTGGCATGTTTGTTAGTCATGTACAAGTATGTAAAACTAGATAGAACGTTGTAGTCGACTTCGAGTTACGCTGGATCTGTCTGGAATATTTCATTGACATAAGTATATGATACAACAAATTTGTCGTTTCAAGCTGAACTGAAAAGCAAAAGTTTTACTTACAAAAATTGTGAAGCGGGGACAGATTTGTATGGAAGCTTCCACTTCTAGTGATTCGAATATGGAATATTTGTTTCGAATTTTTTTAGCATAAATAACAAGAAAACCAATTTTTTGTCGTACAAAAACTCAGAAAGTGGTTCATTTAATACTTTTTATCTGAAGAAGGAAAATATCCAAAATTATAGTCTATTAAGATTGATGCACATAAGGACTGCTAGACGGACGCACATGTATATCGACATAACTATTGGTAGAGCGCCACTCTTTCTAGTGGTCCTATATGAACCTATATAGAATATTTTAGATTTATTAACGTAAAATAGACCTCATTTGTCGTTTCTAACTGAATTAAAAACTATATAAGTTGTTTAATACAAAAATTCAATACGACGGGTGTGTATGGTTAGTGTCATCTCCCGTAGGAAGAGACACTTGCACGTAAATTGAGTACAAGTTATATGAAGAAAGATTAGGAAAATATAAATATGCAAACTCAAAAGCTCTATCTGTTATAGCCTCAAAGTTCTGGTACGAACATATCTAAATTAACTTGACTTCTTATCCAAACTTAATACTTTTTACTCTATGGATACAGGGTATTAAAAACTAGAACAAAGAACGTCGACATGTATTTCACTTCCAAAGCAGATAACTCAGTAATATTCAAGAATAAGTCATGGTGTCGACATATTTCGTGGCGAGTCTTCTTGTTTCGGAGCAATAGCTGATAAATACATATATTTGGTAAAGAAAAAAGATCGGCACGAAAATGTTTGTAGCTCGTAGAGAAGATATCCGCCACCTTGTAGTTATTTCACCATGGAATAGGCTACCGAGTAGAGCGAGTCTCTTTCTATCGTGGTTTATTCAAGAAGTCATGCCAGCGAATTTCTAGCATTATAGTGTGTTTGCCTATAATACAGTTATCCTTAAGACATCCCACTAAAATAGAAGTGTTTCTCTTTTTTTAATTTTATTGTGAATTTGATCTTGGCCAAGTGAGTTCCGAGGTTCTACAAAAAAATTTCTGCAAAATAAAGCAGATTCCTACCATGTCCTTCACAGAAATATCGGCAATAGTACTCTGAATAGCCAACCTATCCGCTTCAAAATCAGGTCCCCGATAAATTGGATTCCGTAGTCGTCTGACTTAAGAGATCTGCGAAATGTGTTGATATTGTATAATTGTTAAAAGATTCTATTGTATGCTACTTGACCATTACTGAAAATGTACACCTGTTTTTTGTAGGATGGAATTAGCTTAAAATGGTACAAACAAATTAGAGATTGCAACCATTTGAAGCAATAACGCTTGCTTGTTTGCTTCTAATATGACAGGAAAAGCAAATTTTTTGGCCCGGATTTTCTCTTGACTGGTAGCATAAAGATAGCAAACGATTTTTATGAATAACGCTGGATAACCACAAAACAAATTGTGAAAATACAATACACATACATTTGTTTTAAAGTTTCTAATAATTACCATTGAACACTTAATTTTCTTATTTTAATATGTATACTTTTTAAGTACCAAAACAAGAAAAAGCGTTTTAAGAATATCTCTTCAAAACTTTACAAACTTTTCATGCACATTTATTCAAGATCTTTTTTTTCTTCTGATATGGTTTACTGTCCTTAGTTGGACACTGTTTTAAAATCGCATTTATGTACAGGAACTCGGACATACCTCTGATCGTAACATCCGAATTTGGAGAGTAATCGGCACTCACCTCAATGACCACTCATGAAAAGAATTATTTGGAATAATGTATATTTGTCAGTTGGTACAAGTTGCAGCAATTGAGTAAAATGTTTTGTTTATTTTTTTTTGTATTTTATTTTACTTAAAAACGTAGCTCCAAATTTACTTATAATTTTATTGTGTTCTTTAATATTTATATTTAATGTATGTATCCATTAGAATAGTGTAAGAATGATACGAATCGCGCTAAATGCGCTACCCATACACAATGTACGGGTCGTTATGTTACACAAATTGGCATACTAAGTTCTGTCACCGAATAAAATTTATCGTACAAATGAACAGAATTACATCCTTTGATGCATTTTTATATACTCATATAAAAGAAATATAGATTCGAACATCAACTTGATAAAGTGTCATTTGAATCATTTATGTGTGGGATTTACTATAGAATTGGTAAGTGAACAGGATAATTTTTGTTGTTGTTTCAAGATGTTTCTGTGCCTGAGCAGTAATTGTTGCCTTATTATTTTTGTGTAGCATTCACTAAGTTGGGCTCTTTTTTTCTTTCTGTTTTTGTTAGTAAGTTGCGGTTGTTTGTTGGTTAAATATTCGTTAAAAAATATTTAAAACTAAAAATCTAACTGTAAAGATCATCATCACCAGTGTCAGCTGGTGGATTCGCTGGAACATTGGAACCAGAGCCCTGTGTATTGCTTGCGTTGCCTGGGAATCTGTAAATGAAATTTTTTTTTTTGTAAATCATAAAACTAATCATTATACAAATTTAAACATACCTAAAGTTTTGGCCAAAACCGCGCGATTGCTGTAAAGTCTGAGCAAACATCTCGTACTTTCGTATGTCGTTATCAGAGACTGAACGACGGGCAAACTTCATTGCCTCTTCAAAATGTGCACGCGTAATCTCTGGTACTGGATCTTCTTCGTCCATCTGTCGTATAGACAATAGTACAAACATTATTAATTTAAGTCTTACAGATTTTCAAAGTATTTATTACATCCATAGCCGAATTTTGATTCTCAGCACGATCCTTCTCACGTCGTATTTCCGCCTCGATAGCTTGACGAATAGCCAATTTGCAGGCACGCTGACAGATCTCGGTTAGATCAGCACCGGAGAAGCCCTGTGTAACCTTGGCAATGTAATTAAGATCAACTTCCTTGGCCAGCGGTGATTTACGCAAATTGGCCTTTAAAATAGCCTCACGTGACTTGTCATCCGGCAATGGAATATAGATCAACTGATCTAAACGACCAGGACGCAAGATAGCTGGATCGATAATGTCGGGACGATTAGTTGCGCCAATGATGAAAACGTTCTTTTTGGCACCCATGCCGTCCATTTCCGTAAGAATCTGGTTAATCACGCGATCGGCAGCACCGCCGGCGTCACCAACGTTACCGCCACGTGCTTTAGCAATAGAATCTAACTCGTCGAAGAAGAGCACGCAAGGTGCAGCAGAGCGAGCCTTGTCAAAGATATCGCGCACATTGGCTTCGGATTCGCCAAACCACATGGTCAACAGCTCTGGACCTTTGACAGAAATGAAATTGGCCTGGCATTCGTTGGCAATGGCTTTAGCGAGCAAAGTTTTACCTGAGGGCAAATCAAACTATAGTATTGTCGATTTTCAAACTCTAATGAACTACTTACCGCAACCTGGTGGACCGTAGAACAATACACCACGACTCGGCTGCATGCCGAACTTAAGGAATTTGTCCGGATGCTCGACTGGATATTGCACCAATTCCTGAAGTTCCTTCTTAACATTCTCAAGACCACCAATGTCATGCCATGTAGTATTGGGTACTTCTACAACGGTTTCACGTAGAGCCGATGGGCTAGATTTGGTCATAGCATAACGGAAGTTTTCCATTGTTACAGCCAAAGAAGCGAGTACTTCAGCATCAATCTTGTCATCCTCCAAATCGATCAAGTCCATTTTCTCACGAATTTGCTGCAGAGCAGCCTCCGAGCATAATGAGGCCAAATCTGCACCAACATGACCGTGAGATTCGGCAGCAATTTGCTCGAGATCAACATCGTCATGTAGTTTCATATTCTTAGTGTGAATGCGCAAGACCTCTAAACGACCGGTGGCATCAGGAATACCGATGTCTATCTCACGATCAAAGCGTCCAAAACGGCGTAGAGCCGGATCAATCGAATTGGGTCTATTAGTTGCCGCCATGACAATTAGATGAGAGCTCTTTTTCATTCCGTCCATCAGCGTCAACAATTGCGAAACAATGCGACGCTCGACCTCGCCGTGTGTCTTGTCACGCTTCGGTGCTATAGCATCGATTTCATCTATGAAAATGATAGCAGGCGAATTCTTTTCGGCTTCCTCGAAAGCTTTGCGTAAATTTGACTCTGATTCGCCAGCTAGTTTGGACATAATCTCAGGACCGTTAATTAGAAAGAAAAATGCACCGGTCTCATTAGCAACAGCACGTGCAATCAACGTTTTGCCAGTACCGGGAGGGCCATACATCAAAATGCCACGTGGTGGTTTTACACCAATTGCCTTAAACAGTGATGGATGACGCAGCGGCAATTCAACCATCTCCTTAATTTGAGCGAGTTGCTTGCGACAGCCACCTATATCATCGTAGCCGACGGCATTTAGAGACTCCTCCTCTTCCTAGCAAACAAACAGATTTGTTAAAATTCGAAACATACCTAAGGATAAAATATAAATATGACGCATACCTCACGTTTAATCGGATCGCCATCACAGAAGATAACTGTCTCCGGTGCTACAATACAATACGGCTCTGGATCGGTCAACACGACCTTAAACTCGATCGGACGCATAGCAGCGCGCACAATAAAATTATCGCCCATGTGAATGGGACGATAAGCCTCTAGGAAATAGGGTTTCAAGTAGATCTCAAACAAATTACCCGTAACTCCCTCAGTTGTGTCATCAATAGGTAAAATTCGCACTCTCTTGCCGTATTTAACATCGGGGCACGATTGTACCGACACTACATCTGACAAATGCACACACAAATTATTACGGACAACGCGATTCATGCGTATCTTCTCATCGGGACAGGTATCATCCGACAGCACAATACAAACAGTCTCCTTACGGCGTTTACCCTTTAGTATAACAGTGTCGCCACGGAACAGCTGCAACTCATCCATTTTCGCCTTAAGGAAATGAAAAACAAAAATAGCTGTTGATTATGGCTCATAAATATTTTGCAAAATTCATAATGTATTCTAAATCATAGACAAAAGTTGCTATACATATGACGTGGCCCTTAAGCCAATTACCTGCGAAAGTGACACCACCGAGTTATCATCATTTTGCGCCTCTTCCACAATCAAGCGGTTCGGGCGATCCTTGCGCTTCAAAATTGCAGTAGCTAAATCCTCACTGCAAAAGAAAAAAATGTCAACCATATTATTTTTAATGTTAATTTCTAATACAATAGCGAAGCATCGTAAAGCAAACATCGCACCGCTTGTCAATGGAATAATCCGATTTACGCGCACGCTTCGAACTTGGATCGGATGAATCATCGAAAGATTGGTGACCGCGTTTCACTGAATCACTCTGTTGCTCGCGATATTTATGTACATATTCGGCAACATCCGGATCATCCATTGGGTCTAGATCGGGTTGATTGGGATCCGGACGCTTGCCGAAGGGGTGGCGTCGGTCTGGATTGTTACCACCATCACTTCCACTGGCCATTACCGATAGCTTATATATATTTTTCGAATATTTTATCTCTAAACTATACTATTTTATATTTCACGTCGAATTCTCTAAGCGACAAGCTATACAAACAAGGCAGTTCGACGACAGAAAGAAACTGGATAAAATATGCTTCGAGTATTTTTAGCTCAATTTGATATTTTTGTCTAAGCTAACTAAATTTTCGTTTGAATTAAATACATCCAGTAAATTGTCAAAAAGAAAAAAAAAAAAAAAAATAGAAAATATGGCGATACTGAACAATTCTCCCTTAAATTTTTGGTTGCTCTAGTTTCACCAGTCAAATGTGTATGTGTCAAAACATTTCTTTTCATAGAATTCGGTGACAAATATCGCGAAGGTAAATTTATTGAAAAACGAATGAGTTAAATTCATTTCATGCATTGGATTTATGTGAATTTCAGGCATTTTAAATAATTTTGCTGGCCCAATGACTACGCTAAATTGAAGCACCGCCGTTGCTGCCCGCTTCCGCTTCTCTTTTCTTTGTCTTTGCAACAGCAGCGCCGGAGGTTTGCTGCTGCATTTTGTCGGCTTTTTACTAACACATTGTTTCTACTGCATTTACACTCACCCCTTTGGTTCCGCCATTATCAGGTAGAAGTAATATTACTTTAGTACTTAATTAAATAGATATTTTAATTATTAAACTATATTTTAAAGCGCACTCTACTAGCGTAACGAAATCTTTTCACTGCGAAAAACACGCACCACGACTACATATAACGCTGAATCACTTTTGTTTCGTGGTGACTGGCAATAAACCGTTTTGCACATCTCTAAGTTGAATATGTTATTGTGAATGATTCATTATACGTGAACAATTAAGGGATGGATAGCGAAAGAAGTATATGAATATTTTTTGTCAAAAAATGTATCATAACATAAGTTAAATATGTATTTTATATATTTATTATTTTATGCCCATTTCGAAGTCGAATACATTCGACTGCAGCATTTAATAAGGCATCTAAATATATTGATACATTTTCAACTGATGATAAATTTAATTCGTATTTAATTTTGAATCCATGTTTTAATGACTTAAATTAGAAGCGCAAGAGGGCACAAGAGAGAAAAAATTTGTTAGTGAATTGCCAGGTGCGCCGCGTTATATAAACACAAAATAATAGGGAAGGACAAACAAAGTAAAACACAGATCTTCAGGGTGGAACAACCAGTCATGCTATCTCTGCGTAGTTTGTGGTATTGTACCATGAACGAAAGTGCACTGCGAGAAAAGAACGGCATGCTTGTCTTTATTCTGAGCAGTATTTTGTTTATTTACCCTGCACAAAAATGATTGTAGCAGAGTATATTGGGATTGTTGAAATGTCAAAATGTATATTCTGTTTTAAGACGGATTTTTGGAAAAATTTGACTTATTCATAATGATCAGCACAACGAGACGAATCTATCTAGCCTTGTCTGTCGCAGTAGACATTGAACATGGCTAAATCAACTCTTCTGATCATGAATATAATATAATCAGGAATAAGTAACATTTTTCCAAAAATCCGTCTTGGAACCGAGTAAAAAATTCATGGCTCATTGACCTAAACATAATACGGTCTATTAAGGTAAAGTCTGGTGAATAAATCGGATAGTATAACACTTCCCATAGAAGCTGTTTATTGATTATTAGACCAGTTTAGTCACTATGAGCTGCTAGTTGTTATGTTTGAAAAATCACTTTGATAGGCTTCTCTTATGGTCTGACCACATTTTACCAGCGGTTTAAATTGTTCATATCTTGTCTACTGTGATAGTTTGTCTCATTATCAAAAGCATATAATTTGAGCATGCAGCACAGCTCGTACTGAAAGCTACAACTTTTATTAAAAATATACACTACGATATTGTACCCGCGGCATACTCTTCACGTGATCAACATTGTTTGTATTCGTATTTGAAGCGCAGACATTGCAATAGCCCAGTTGCGATTATATAACCGATTTTTAAACTCACAATTTGCCACACGCGAAGTCATTACAATGCTATTCTCCCGCACAAATCTAAGGCTCACCAGCATAACTAATAACAAATAAAGCCACAAGTCACAAGTGGAACATATGCTGCAGCTTATTGAACAATTTTAGAGCAGTAATTGCCGCCACCGCTATTCATCTCCAGATTACATGCGGCGATTTCATTCACTTACTGCATTTTTGCTTCAAAGTCATCTTATATACAAAAGCAATTTGTTTTAGCTGGCGTATATCGTATAATTTGTATCTCATAAATGTATCTACATATTTACTTGTATCTACTATCTACATGACGCATTTATAACTTTTGGTTGACTTTCGATTTTTCTTTTGATTTGATATTTTTGTAGATATTTCATACCATTCGCAAGTAGTGTGAACAGATATTATCGGTTTGGCATAAAGTTTGTAACGCATTAATGGAGGCATTGTAGATCCTATCTATCTGCTCGAGTCATGTTCGTCTATTTGTCCATCAGTATGGTTTTTGGTGCGTTTTCGTTGAAGATCAATTATGAAATTTGGCAACTTAACTTATTTTTATTTATGTGTTTTTGCTAATATTGACTTTCACGTCCAGTCTTTGGGGTAGTTCCTAAACAAGTAACTACCAGCTTTTGTCTATTTGAATAGAAATCTCTTATATTGCAGTTAATATTGGCTTATAATTTCATATGGTGGATTCTAATGGACGTAGGCTTCAAATAAATATTAATGGGTATTTACAGGCATTGTATGGAAATCTTTTTCGTTGTAGACAATATAAACTTGAAAAATTTTACCGTGTTCCCTTATGGTGGCACGCTCACTTTTATTTAATAAACAAACTTATCACTCACGTTTAGGTATATGTTTTCCGAATATATGTATATATGTTCTTTATAGCTTCGAACTTTATAGGAATGGTACAGGGTACTAAAGCTTCGTTTTCGCCGAAATGAATATATATATATAAAAAAAAAACAAATACAATATAAAATTCAGCATTTCTTAAGCTCTAACATTTAAATTACTGCCTTTATACATTTGGTTGAGTTTAATTAGTTTATATTTTTAGCCTAATGTGGTTTTTAATGTTTGCATAACTTCCAATAACCTTGAAAAATCATTAGTTAAATGATATTGATTGAATTGATGGCATGGGAGTTGCTCACTGTGAAGGTAGTAGAGTGCATTAAAATAATATGTGGAATAGAACACATCGTTTTTTATAAAGATAATTGAAGTTCAGGTTGCCGTTACAGTAAAGGTTGAACAGCATTATAGATCATATTTTAGCTTTCGTTTAGCTCGAATTCGATCGTTTGAAAAAAATAATTTAATTATAAGTAATAATAAAGTTAAAACCATTTTAATCGAGCTAATGTAGCAAATGAAGCTTAAATAAATAGTGCAAACTAATTTGCTCCATATATAAGCCAATTTTCAATATAAATAAGATATATTTCCCTTGAATATCTATGTTTAAAACTAAAACGTGAAGGGAGATTAATTGAAAACAAAATGAATGTTAATGGGAAATGGAGGAAATCAATGCTGAGATGTCAGCCCAAATGAATAAAATTTAGTAACAACTATTGTTATAAAGAATGAATATTTTTTCACTGGGTACGTACCGGGTAACCCTAGTAAATATATATATGAATAAGGATAAATGTTTATTATTATAAGTATGTTTAATAGAAATGTTCGTTTTTTGTTTTATAGGCAACGCAAGTTAAATAATAAAAAGTTATTTCCGTACTTAAAAAACAAAAAAAATATTTATTATAACATTTTCATGCTTAAAGATTCACAATAACAATGCGATATAAAATTTTTAATATGCTTGGAAAAATGAAAACAAAATTTTTGTAACTCTTGGCTGGAAAACTGTCGCATTCACATTTGAAAGTTTTTTGGTTTTGTAGCTTGTTAATTGACAAATTGCATGCACAATTGTAATTAAAAAATGAAGACAGGCAAAGTGTTCATGTTTTCATATTTTGTATTAATATATTTTAAATATTTGAGTAAAAGTCTGAACTGCTTCTCTGTGACATGCAACATTCATACATCATCTTTGGTATGATTGCTACTGGCACTTGAGTGTCAGTTTGGTACAAAATAAATTTATGTTAATGTCATTTTAAATTCTATTTAATTTTGCATAGCTTGTTATTTGCTGTCATGACATTTGTCAGGCACACATGCTATTAAAAGAAGATTTATTGTGAAATGCATTAAATAAATAAATATGAGCGATTTTCGGTTGCTTTTCCTATAAATTTGGGCACAACTTTTTAGGATGTTACTTAATATAAACACAATCGCTGTTATATCTGAAACAGCACGAAAACTTTCTAAAGCAGAACTTACACGGTATTAAATTTGATCAGTTTTTGATTATTTGAAATTATAAAGGCTATATTGAAGTAGTGCACACTAAAATTTTTAACTTGTTATCAAATTTTGAAGTGCTTCATCGTATTCAAACTATGCCAAATGCATAGATGATTGCCTTTTGACCTCAAATTAACACGATGACACCTATCTCTGCATTTGCCGCATTTAATTATACAACAATGTACTCATTTGTCTTCGCTGCATTTATTCGTCTTTTAGTTACTTTCAATGTTGTTTTGCTATTTTGCTTTGCACTTTGATTGTTTTGTATCTTTTGTATTTTGGCCTCTTGCCGCGTGATTAATGCGTCTAATTAGCGTATTTTATTGCAAATTGTTGGTGTTGGTGGCCCATAATTAATACATTACGTATACGCGCACCGCGCAACATTAGAGACAAAACGGAAAGAAGACCTCTTGAGGCCCAATCCCTATTGTTTATATTGTGTCACTTTGTAGCCGTTGGCTTGGCGTGGAATGGAATGGATTGTAGATGCCGCCTGTGCGGGTGCTTCACTATGTGAATTTGTCCCAGCTGTTGTATATTTTTCTTTAAGATATTTAACACTTGAACAACTAGGAAGGAAATAAATTATAGCGTTAATCACAGTTTAGGGAAGTATTTTTTTTTTCAGTTGGCTTGTCTTTCGGCTGCTTTTGCTGCGTGAGTTAGTGTCACACTTTGTTGCTTGGCTGTGATTAGTTTATTTTTGTTAGTTACTATAATTGTGGCTTATGTAATCGCCCAAAGAAATGTAACATTAAAAAAAAAAAAATCCAGTTTAGACCATAATTTAAATCCGCAGCTAAATCTAAACATTTTTTTCATATTGCATTCGTTTAAGCTTTAAAGTTTAGCTGATTTTTAATTGTACTATCGAAAATCAATCTTTTCTGTTTGTTAACTTTTCAGCAAAATTTATGTCGACTTAAATAAGAAAAAATAAACCGAAGGTTGTCGGCCAAATAGTTGGTACATAAAAAAATAATGTAATTTTTAAAACAGTTCATCATTAGCCAAAATATTGGGTTTGTATGTGTGTAGTCACCCACTGGCATTGGGTAATTAACTAAGAGCTAGTTTAATCGTATTTATATCATTTGACTGGGACTCTTTTCTGAATCTTCTTTAATGAATTATATTTTAAATTTTAGTGCATACTTTTGTTAAAATTTTACGATTTATAAATCGATGAAGGTCGAAAGTTTAAAAATTTATGAAGCATGTATGGCTGAAGTGCTTTATAAGCATAAAAGAAAAAATGTTTAATACCCTGCACACTTGCTTTTTATGTAAATTTTTTAAGCTCTTTATACATTGCTTATAATTTATATATATTCGTGTCAGTCTGCCTGTTCTTCTGTCTGTCTGTCTGTCTGTGTGTTCAAATGCGCCCAATGCCCAACATTTTTGAGAGATTATCAATTGTATGTAACCGAAAGAAGTAGTATTCCATTTAATATATGTACTAATGAAATGTTACACATAGGTCCAAAGCGGGCCACTAGAAAGGTAGCCACCATACAAATCTATTCGCGTCAACTGCCATCTAAGAGTAGACCATCATCGCAACCAGTAAATGGCTTGATAAATACTATCGGGACTTTGCACAATCAGTTTTTATGGTTAAGAAAAAGTTTACACAGTTCCGTTATAGTCGTTTCATAATGCCAGAAATCGTCGATAATATACATGAAATAATATTGGACGTTCGGAGAATGTTAGTGCGTGAGGTGACTGTGGCTGTCTGCATACCAACTGAGTACATCACATATTACACAAATATTTAGACATAAAAAGCTATCCGCGTAATGGGAGTCTCAATTGATCACACTTGGCCATGAACTGCCTCAATTCTAAAGAGTTTTTGTACCGATTTGTTACAGGGGACGACACATAGATACGTCACACTACACCACAGTCCAAGGAACAATCCGGGTGAACGTGGGCCAAAGAAGGCCTTTGTAGGTCTTTCGCCCAACAAGGGATGGTCACAGATTTCGGGATATCATTCATAGCAAATACTTTGAAAGGTAAGGTGATTTTTCTGTCTGCAATTTACTTTGTTTACAATGCTAAACTGTCTTTTTTTATGCAGAAACCAGTGTATACTACATATCTTCCACCTGCACATCTTAATTGCGTACAATAAAATGCTCACTCCAAGTATTAGCCCTCTCCAGACAAACAAAAATTCAAACCAATAACAATTAATTGATCTCGCAATTAAATAATTCCAAAATGTCAGCTAATGAACGAGCGAATATTACCACAGAAATCGAGCTGTGCAAACAAAAGCTCAATTGTAGCTGTAGGCTTTGCATAAATGAACGTCTGTTGAAGCGAAAGGTTAAACTGAACTTTAACCCATTAGTGCTACCAGACACTACACGATAAACGATAAGACCAACAAACGAAACTTACCAATAGACAATCAACCATGAGCAGTAGACATCACCGCCAACATCATCATTATTATCATTGCAATCGTTTACTACTTCATGAAATTGAGTTTAGAAATAAAAAATCTACACTCAATTCACGAACCGAAGCAAATCTATCGATCTGTACGATCTTAAAGTTAAAGTTGAACCAGAGCATAAGCACGATTACCAGTCCTGGAACCGATAATCATCATCAATCAGCCGAGTCGTCGACAATAGCAACACACAAAAGATGAGGTTCGAATCTTTTTGTTACTGTTGTCAACAATTGAAAAATTGTTACCTCAGTTTTCATTCGTTTCTTTGGTATTTATCTGCAGCACTCACTCTATTTTTTGGCAAAACAGTTTATGATGTCAGTAAGTTCAAGTGGCGATGAGTATCTGTATCTGTATCTAGGTATCTGCGCATCAATTTGAACAATGCATATTTCACTTTGCGGTTGTGCAAGTTAATAGCGCAGAAAATTAAATTGTTTTTTGTCGGATTACAAAATAGTTTTTCGGACAATGCGTGATAATTGTGGTACTGGCTGCTTGGATATTTATAGAAATTGTAAACTCCCATGACAAATCGTTCAAGGTTTTGAATATTCAATCAATAATTCTCATAGGAAAAATCATATCATATTACTTTCTCATAATAGTTCAAAATTATGCAAATAAGTTTACAATTCATTAAAACCACTTAATTAAAAAAAAAAAAAAAATTAATATGTAATTCAAACTCTAAACTTTTGTCAACTGAAGTAGCTAAGGTATTGATTAATTTTAGTTTACAGCAAACTGTTAAATTAAAAAAAAAAAATATTTGTAAGCTGTATGGAGGAACATAAATGATTTGGCCATTTTGAAGCGTGTTTTATTGTTCCGAGTTAGTGACAAAAAGAGTTAATATTCATGCACGTTGCTAGATGTCAACTTTATTTAAGTAACAATTATTGATTTCAGTAAATTAAATGTTTTCTTTGTATATATAAAAAAAAAACAAATAGAAAAAAAATTATTTTGAATATCAGAAACCACTGATAACTCAATTTTTGTATACTTTTAACAAATCCCTGCTTAATAGTCTTCAAAACTTGTCCACTGTCTTTAAGTTTTAGTAAACCATTGACACAAATAGCTCACTCAAAGTTTGTGTGATTGGTTCCAAATAGTGGTATAAAATTATTATGCATATATTTTTGTGTTTATTATATGACAATCTTCGCTTTATAGGCTTTGTCATGCATTAGGGAGATTGGGATTCGTTTGCTCAAGTGCACATTGTGTGGAAAGTTGTTGACTGCCATACACCTGGGAATGGCCAACAATGATTCTTGTGTCAAACGGTCCAAGCAACTCACACGTCCGTCAGGACACGTATCTCCTGGGTAGCCTCTGAACATCCGTTCAGAGGTGAGCTAACGTGAGAAGGCGAAGGGGCCCCCTCTCCTTTAAAAAGGGGTTGGTGCGCTGGGCTTGGGACCCGCCACTTTAAAAAAAACCCCCCAATGAAAACGAAAAGAAAGCCTCGGAATGGACCCTTTGATGACGACCCCCGCAAACGCTATAAGGATCACGATATACGGATATGGACCTGGAATGTCCGCACCCTTAATTGGGATGGTGCAAGTATCCAGCTGGCTGATGTCCTCGAAAAATGCAAGGCTGACATCACCGCAATCCAAGAAATCCGATGGATAGGGCAGGGTTGCTCTAAAAAAGCATCGTGTGACATCTACTACAGCTGCCATGCGAGTAAGCACGAATTTGGATGTGGTTTCGTGGTGAGTAGGAAACTACGTGGCCTCGTCTCTAGGTTCACACCTGTTGACGAGCGTCTAGCCGCGATACGCATCAAGGCTAAATTTTTTATATTAGCCTGATTTGTGCGCACGCCCCGACGGAAGAGAAAGACGACGATGCTAAAGATGAATTCTATGAGCGCTTGGAACGCCTGTACGAGCGCTGTCCCAAACACGATGTCAAAATCGTGCTTGGCGATTTCAACGCCAAGATTGGGAAGGAAGGAATCTTTGGCCCAACCGTCGGAAAATTTAGCCTTCACGACACTACCTCCAATAATGGAGAGAGGCTAATCGATTTCGCCGCAGGTCGGAACATGGTAGTTAGTAGTACCAGATTTCAACATCTTAACATCCACAAAGCTACATGGCTGAGTCCTGATCAAAAAACACGCAACCAAATCGATCATGTTCTGATTGACGGAAGGCACGCATCGAGCGTGTTGGACGTGCGAACGTTACGTGGTCCCAACATTGACTCGGACCACTATCTTGTCGGAGCCAAGGTATGCACTAGGCTCAACGAAAGCTAGACGTCGGCAAGCTGCAATCAGAGCAGACCGCCGCAGCCCTCTCAAACACACTCTCCCGACTGCTCCGGGAAACCTCTCCGATTTCTCGAGATATATGTGAGCAGTGGACACATATTACCCGCTCCATAGATAGGGCTGCCAAGGATGTCATTGGTTATTTAAAACCTGTGAAGAATTCTTGGTACGACGAGGAGTGTCGCAATGCTACTGCAGAGAAGAACGCTTCCTATCAGCGAACTCTGCAGTCGGGAGCAACGCGAGCTGTTAGAGAGCGATATCGAGAGAAACGGAGAGAGGAGAAACGCCTTTTCAGACGCAAGAAAAAGGAGCAAGAAAGGCGGGAGTTTGAGGATGTTGAGATGTTCCGTAACAGAAATGAAGCTCGAAAATTCTACCAAAAGGTCAAGCGTCTGACTGAAGGTTTTAAGCCCGGAGTAACTTTCTGTAAGGATGAGAATGGAAGTCTGGTAACGGATGAACAGGAATCACTGAGATTATGGAGGAGTCATTTCTCCAACCTACTCGGCGATGAAGCGCACAATACCGCCGAAAGATGAAATGACACCGGAACCACCAGTTAATGATGGCACTATTGTAGAGCCACCGGACTATTACGAGGTCGATTCAGTTATTAAAAAGCTGAAAAATAACAAAGCGGCAGGCTATGATGGGCTGCCAGCTGAGTTATTTAAGACCGGCGGCGAAGAGTTGGTTAGGAGTATGCACCAACTTTTATGCAAGATATGGTCCGATGAATGCATACCCAATGACTGGAATCTCAGTGTTCTCTGTCCTATCTTTAAGAAAGGAGACCCCGCTGTTTGCGCCAACTACCGCGGAATAAGTCTCCTTTCCATTGGATATAAGACTTTGTCGGGCGTATTGTGTAATAGGCTGAAGCCATATACCGACTCACTGATAGGACGATATCAGTGTGGCTTCAGACCAAAAAGGTCGACCAGTGACCAAATATTCACATTACGCCAAATCTTGGAAAAGACCCGTGAGTTCAACAAAGACACTCACCACCTATTTGTCGATTACAAAGCCGCTTTCGACACGCCGATAAGAGCGAAGTTCTTCGACGCCCTGTCTGCACTAGGTATCCCGGCAAAGATTGTCCGTCTTTGCATGGCGACGCTATCTAACACACAAAGCGTTGTCAGGGTGGGGAAAAACCTCTCCGACCCCTTTGATACCAAGAGAGGTTTCAGGCAGGGCGATGCTCTATCGTGCGATTTTTTCAATCTCCTGATGGAATACATCCTACGCCAATGCCCGTACATACAGAGTATGTCGGGCTCGATCTTCCAAAAGGAAGTGATGCTGCTCGCTTACGCCGATGACATCGATATCATCGGTACGCAGGAAAGGCGAGTCAGCAAGGCGTTCTCGGAGATTGAAAAACAGTCTCGGCTCATGGGTCTAGCGGTGAACGAGGACAAGACGAAGTACTTGGTGTCTTCTCGCACTCCGTCAATGCGTCTTGGACGGTCAGTGACGATGGAGAATTTCAACTTCAGTGTTGTAGAAAACTTCGTCTATCTCGGAACAGAGATCACCAGCAACAACAACGTCAGCCTGGAGATCAGGCGAAGAATCACGCTTGCAAACAGATGTTTTTTTGGGCTCAGCAAGCAAATGAGAAGTAAAGCCCTCTCTCGACGGACGAAAATAAAGATATATAAGACGCTGATACTCCCGGTCCTACTGTATGGCGCAGAGGCATGGACCGTGGTTGAGTCGGATGAGACAGCGTTGGAAGTCTTCGAGAGGAAGATTCTTCGCAGGATCTTTGGTCCTATTAGAGTCGGCGACGAGTTTAGGTCCCGCATGAACCGCGAGCTGTACGAGCTATTCAATGAGGTTGACATAGTCCAGCGCATAAAATTCCAGCGGCTGCACTGGGCTGGGCACCTCATTCGAATGGACGAAGGAGCTCCAGCACGCATGGTTTACATGGGGGGCCCAAACTTGATTGGTGGACGCCGACATAGAGGACGACCGGGCACTCGATGGAATGACCAGGTATGGAGAGATCTCTCCGTACTTGGAATTCAGAACGACTGGCGCCAGCGCGCACAGGATTATGGAGGCTGGCGCGCTTTCCTGGACGCGGCCATGACCGGTAGACGGTTGACGGCCATTTAAACAAACAAACAAACACCCGCATTGTATGAATCCTTTATGTAAGTTTATTAAATAAAATCATAAAATGATATTTCGCTGTATTTTAATGCAAGTTTTTTTGGTTTTTTGCTATTTGATATTGCAGATGCACAAAAAAAGTATATTTATTTATAAGAAACATAAAAGCTGTAATATTTTTCGAATTCATTATTGTCATGAAAGTATTTCGATTGCATAATACGTTTATGCATATAAATATATTCAAATTGTGTTTAAATCAGTAACGCTAAAATGCATACTTATTAATTTTTTTTGAGCTTATTAAAATAAATATATAAAACATAGAAAACTAAACTTTTTTTAAGATGAGGTTTCAAACTTTCAAAGAATCTTTATAAAGAGATGTTAATGACGATGAAAACATTAAACTAGCAAAGAAAATTGTTGTGGAGAATTGTGGTTTGGCTCAAGTCATGAAATTTTTTGGATGTTTTTGGCATAGGACGTGTGGCAGCCAATTTTGGTAAATTTTGGCCAAAAGAAAAGTCGTATCAGCATCGCTCCGGTGCTGTCAAATTGTGTTAACTACGGATTTGCTGAAAAGGGTTCTAACTAGCGATCGAATCATACAAATAGAAGAGGCCAGCAAAACCAAGACCAAGACTCATTGTGTTCTTCGTTTCCAATGGTGTAGTGCATCATTTGAGTTCATGTCTTTACTGCCTTCTACCTTAAAGGTTTCGGATTGCTCGTATCTTTATAGAATGCCAGGACTAACCCCATACAGTTTTTATATCCTCTTCGGCAAATCGGAATCGTAAGTTGTGTGCAAATATTTGTAACAGGCAGAAAGAGGCAAGACAGATTCCATAAAATATATATATTCTTGATCAGCATGTGTCGAGTCTGATTGGCTGTCCCTATGAAAATAAACATCTTGTAGATGACTTGTATTGAGTCCTCAAACAAATTGCTAGGAACAGTGTTTCTTGTAGTAGAGCGCTTTCGACAGCAGCGTTCGTTTTTGCTCAATGTACAGCCGGCATTCGGCCCTGTTTTGCATATTGGTCTGCTTTTTCGGTGTCTTATATTCAATGCAGCGTGTTTACCCAGAGGAAAAGTCACGAGTGGTGACTTTTAAATTAAGAACATTGCGAGTTGTAAAATATTTACTACATACTAATTTCATTAGTTTAAAGAGTTCAATGGTTTGTCCTACGTAATCATATTAAAGGATTAATTTATCTAATCAAAATACAATTTGTACGCTCAGTTACTTTACGAAAACAAGTCCAAATTTGGTTTCCCTCCATTATAATGCTAATCGAAAGCGCATCAAAATTAATAAAAAAAAAAATAAGCTTTCATCAAAGTTGCAGAGCTCATAAAACAAAGTATCTGAAGACGTTTTTTGTGTCTGCCATGTGCCATCGCGTTAGTATATCCGCATTCATATGGAGCGGAGGTGGAGGCGGTCATTTAATATCTTTGCGTCAGAAAACATATTTCAGCAATAAAATATTTCATTTG
Organism: Leucophenga maculata; assembly: GCA_035044805.1. Taxonomy (NCBI): domain Eukaryota; kingdom Metazoa; phylum Arthropoda; class Insecta; order Diptera; family Drosophilidae; genus Leucophenga; species Leucophenga maculata. The sequence goes on from JAWNNP010000497.1 coordinate 193,425, forward strand.
CAAAAATGCTTGAAATTCAATGATTTTTTATGCTATTTCTTATTCAATTTTCGCTGCTAATTTGGATATATATGGTTAATAGTTTCGAATGTCTAACCGTTGCATATTATCTCATGTCTATATCGATGGATGGATACTAGTCTGTGACTAAGCAAGAAGTTCATTTCGAGACTTTGTCAATGTCAGGTAGTGGGTGACCTTGTTGCGATATAAACACTATTTGCTCGTCCATAAATACCCTAGTGTCACTCTGTCAATTGGGTTGTTTAGCGCCAGCGTAAAATGAAATTGCTTACTAATTGGTTGTATTGCATGAAAGAAATATTTAATAGTCATCTAGACTATAGTAGCGACTGGCAAGTGTTGATTATGAAACGCGGTGCTATTGAAGGTGCATAGAATGCTCGTGTATTGCTAAAATTATATAACTTATTGATTTTTAGTTTTGATTGGTAAAAGCGAAAATCATTTCGTTGTGAATTGTAGGAACAAATGCAGAGAAAGTTTTAACTGTAATAAGAACGACTACTTCATACGCTTTATACTACAACGGATCTCATACAAGATATGCCCAAATGTAAATGGAACTTTTTCAAAATAACCCACTTTAGTGACGCCACTTATGTAGCCTAGTACGTTCGAAAGCCTTTCCTTACTATCAGGCTAAACTTTATGTTATTTCACGCTCAAAATAATTCAACTGTGTAGAATCAGCTTGTAAATGAAAGACAAATCTTCTAGTGAATCGTTTAGTTCAACGAAAAAAGTTTATGGTCGGAAATATTTGTCCCGTACTTCGACTTTTGAAGATATAAAGAGGCCATTGGTTATACCAGACATGTGACTTATTATTGGTACGACGAGGATTGTCACAATGCTACTGCAGATAAGAACTCAGCAGTCGGAAAAACGAGCTGAAAATGAGTGAAGAAATACGCCTTTTTAGACACAAATGCTTGAATTTGAAGATGTTGTGCTATAGAAATAAAGATGGAATATTTTATAAAAAGGATAAGCATCTAATTGAATGAAGTTTTTTAGTTCGAATTTTCTTTTTGCAAAGACGAAAACCTGAATTTGATGACAGATGCAAAGGAGCCACAGAGAATATGGGGAGTCACTTCTTTAGCCTACTTGGCGGCGATGAAGCATAAGAAGCTGAACCACCACTTAATGTTAGCTTCATTGTAGACCCAGCGGACTAAAACGCGATCAACCTGGTATTTAGAAAGCTGAAAAATAGCAAAGCTGCCAAATGGGGTAGTAAACACTGGTGGTGTAGAGTTGTTTATATGGTGGCTCAAACATAATTGAGGGAAAACGTTGTAGTGGACGACATCAAAAATAAGCTAAGTTCTTTATGTCAAGTCATGATGTTGGTAGGTGAGCTCTGATTTATTAAATCAGACGATCAAGGCAAATACGATCGAAAGGTAGCTGCAGAAAAATAGCGGAAGCTTTAAAAATTTCTAGAACCTCAGGTGTTTAAAGTTGTTTTTGTGTGGAACATTATGACGAGGACGGCTCTGTCAAATAATGTATTGTATGAAAAACTTCATTATTTAAGCCAATGGTAGCTTCTACAGAAAGTGCATAGAAGCTTCGGTGTACTGTCTGTAAAATGGTTTATGGTTTTTTAGCAAAATGTTGGTTATCTGCAACAAAATATCGAATCATTAAACTAAATGATTTTTATTTTGTTTATATTTGAAAGCGTTTAATTAAAATTAATGAGTTCCATTTTAGTAAAAGCGACTTAAATAACACGCGCTCCTTGAAGTGTACTTAGTCTGTTTTTAATTTTAGTTGTGGACATATTGCCGAGTACTTGCAACAAATTAAAAATGTGGCTTAAAGTTTATACGCTCATATTTTATTTAACATTCACGCCAAGAATCGCAGAAATGAATGAACGAAATTTTGAAAATATTTTGAATGCAATACAGCTGGAAACCATGTATGAAACATTATTGCTGCTAAGTGATGAGCCTGAAGATTGCTTTCATCATTTGAATATCAACCACTTGAGCGCAGCATTCTTACGTTTCGATCAGAAACAGGATTACTATGTGAAATCGGCGCACAGTAGTCGCATGCTGGTGTTAGTCTGTATGCATGACAATATAAGCTGGAAATTACTTGAAGCACTTTATGCCAATCTGCAACATATGCGTGAGACGCGAACGTTGTTGTATTTAAAGAATATAAACGACTTTGATTTGATGCGCATATTCCGCGAATGTTGGCGCAATAAAATTGTTAATGTTTTGGCGCTCTTTCAGGATTATAAATATACTGACTTGGTCTACAGTTATATTGCTTTTCCAACACTAAGACTGCACATACGAAAAATTGCAACACTGACGCATTACTACGAACATCAAATAAAGAATCTTGGCGGCATTGAGTTAAACACTTTACCAGATATGATAATACCACGCACGGTGGTCTATACAGATCGCTTGGATGGTCGATTGCGTGTTACAGGATACATTGCCAAACTGGTGCAAACCTTTGCCAAGAAATTAAACGCAACATTGCGCATACATTGGCAGCTGCATGAAACGAATTCATTGTTTCAGCACGAAATCGCGAATCTCACATATAATGGCACACTCGATTTGCCTATGAGCATATTTAGTCCCGCTTTTTATGGTAATCTGCATGATCACTCCTATCCGTTTGAGATCTCCAAATGGATGCTTATGTTGCCCGTCGAGCCAGTAATTCCAACTAATCGTTTCTTTTTCATTATCTTATCGAAGCGTTTATCCATAATATTTATCGGTATACTATTTATATTCAGCTTGATTTTGTCCATCGAACGCAAACTGCAGCGGTGTCGGTCAATGTGCATCACTTGCAATTTTTTTCAGATCTTTTTCGATGAAGTGATGCGTGGTTTTTTGGCGCAGTCCTTCAATATGCACAACGAGCTATCATTCGTGCATAGAATTATCTACAGTTTAGTGTTGTGCTTAGGCATATTGTTCAGCACCATTTATATAGGTTACCTGCAGTTGCTATTCGTGCATACGCCCTCACAACCGATAATACGCACATTTGATGATCTCGTACGAACGAAATTGAAAATACTCATTACTACATTCGAGGTGAAGACAATGATTGGTAGTAAAGGAGAGGACTTTTGGCGTTCGAATCAGAATGTTTTCCAGCAAATTACTTCTCTTAAAGAGTTTCAAAATCTGCGCAGAAATATGAACACAACGTACGCCTATCCGGTAACCACATCACTCTGGCCGTTTCTTGTACAAAAGCAATCTTTGTTAAGGCGCCCAATATTTCGCATATCGGATGAAATAGTTTTCGAAGTGTTCACGATCTTTGCGCTACCACTGGAGCGAAATTCAATATACAAGGATGTCCTCAATGAATATCTATTGCGCATACAATGCAGCGGTATACACAATTACTGGTACAAGTTAACTTTTCTGGATATGGTGGCGCTTGGCGAAATGAAGCTCAGCGAATTTAGTACAACGACGGAATTATATCGTGAGATGTCCTGGAACGATTTCTTTTGGATTTGGATATTTTTAATTTTTGGTTGCTGTTTAAGTTTTGTGGTTTTTATTATTGAATTATTGTGCTTTAAATACATGTTGCTTAATATATTGAAATAAATGACGTAAAGCTTTTAACTTTGATGTTAACGTTTTTTGCCAGTTGCATATTAGCGACAAGGATCTTTTTTGATGGAGTGTGAATGGAGAGAATGTTGACAGCAGTGGAAATAGTCTAATACATGTGTTACACTTACTATTCACAGATTGTTTTTCTAATACGATATAAAACAATTTCACTAGCAAAAACCACTACCGCAATTGTCATAAATGTGAGATAGGCACCCCAAATCCATATTAGATCTTCGTATTTCAATGGGCCGCCATATTTTTTTGCCACGCTGAGATCCTCAAAACTAACCAAATCAGCAGCTGCCATATCAAAAAAATGACTACTAAGCCAATATGGAAAGAGACCATTGGCGCGCGTCTCCAACATCAGTTCATTGATAGTTTCACGAAACAACGAGTTCACTGGAAGTTCGAAGCTATAATAGCTTAGCATGAAGTAGCAGGCATCTGAGGAATATAGAAACAGCTCCCGTGAGAAATATTGTTGTTGCGCGTTAAACAGAGTCCAATGTATGCGTGAACAAGCATAGACATAGCTTGTGTTCATACCATCCCGTATACGATGATATTCCGAGTCATTTACAATTTGCTGCTCTAGTTGTTGTTCACTATTTACATCAGGAAAATATGTTATATCCTGCGCACTAGCCAAGAGTTTGAGCTGTGTACGTTGCACATCACCAAAACTATGCGGCTGTATTTGCTTAGGCGGATGCGTGAGCATTGCCTGCAGATGCGCCTGGTAGATATTTACCATATTCAGTCCAATAATGCTGAGTATTAAATAGATGAGCTTAAGACAAGCATTCAATTGCAATGCCATCTTAAAGGGTTGTCCCAGCACCCCACGTAGTGAGATGTCGTTGAGTAAAAAGTCAACCGTGTGACATGTTTGGTTGGATATGCGCTGACTTAGCGTCAGTAAAATACCAAAAATATAGATAGTACCAATCGCACAACATATATTGGTAACGTTTGCAAAAATTAGAAACACATCATGCAGCGGTATGTCATCGGCACGCGGAATCATTAGACAAACCGGTACCAGCTCGTAGGGATCTGAGGCATTAGTAAGTTGAGCTTCATTCATAATTAATGTCATACTTACTGGTATATCGACCAGACCCGCAGTGACCCATTGTTGCACTATTTTGTTATGCAAAATAACGCCACTTTGTTGTGGAAAAGGATAGCGCAGTGTTGCATTAAGCTTCCAGATTAGTGTACGCACAAACCGGCCCACTGATCCGGTCAGTACTTGCTCGCCGGTACGTGCATCCGTATAAACAATGCTACGCGGATGCCGCTGATCTGGTAGAATTGTTAAAGGTTGGCCGTGCATGTTAAGTCTCCAGCGCGCAGTATTGAATGGGCGCCCATTAAGCGGCTGCTGCTCCACTGTTAAATTTGGGTAGGGACGATAACTTTGATAGTTTCTCGGATTATCCTCAAACGTCAGAGCCAGTACATGCAGCATTTTTTGGGTATAGCTGTAGTGAAAGAGTTGCTTAAGTTGCGTCTCATTATAACTGTCAGCACATAAAAAGATTGTCCACGTATGCCGCCTGTTGTTCAAGGCATTGCTATATGGTTGCAGTATTTCGGTGTCAAATTTTTCAGCTCTTGGTAAGCAAACTATATTCAGCATATTACGCACAAAGTATTTGCTGATTGCCGTTGAATTTTTTAAGTCGATAAGCACCACAGGTACTGTGTATCTCTTTATTAAAGCAGTTATCCAAATATTATCGCAAAATTCCGGACGTATGTGCAACAAATCCAGTTTTGCTTGCTTCATTACATCACCGATGAAATTATTTATTGCTTCATTGCTGCTCATAGTTAGAGTAACACTGTAGAGTATTAAGAGCAAAACAAATTTGTATTTGTCCATTTTATTAGTTAAACTTACTGAATTACATTCGGTAGTTGAAGGCAATTTATACTACATAATACTCGGCGCTGTAAGGGAATTTTTGGGAAATATTGAGGGTGGATTTTGATATAAGATGCAGTAAGTTAGATGCATCACGGCGAAAACATTAAAGTATTTTTTATTGTAACTGGTTATAAGTATGTTTTTGAAGAGGCAAGTGGAGTATCTAAAATAAATTAACGAGTGAAGAAACTTTATTATCGTCACAGGGTTTTGAAAAATATTTCCGAGCTCATTTATTTTACAAAGAAACAGTATTAAGTATCTATACATTTTAATTATACTGGTCTCTCAATGATTTCTTTAGTATTTTACTTATGGTTCAATAGGTAAATGAAAGCCCAGTGTGAAGACTATTTAAGTTTCCGAACCACTGTATTTAATATTACCTCTTCTTTTAATGAGTCGATACAAAAAAAAAAAAAAAGTATATCTAATTAAAATTTGCCTAAACTGTCTAAAAATTAACGTGATTTAAAAAAAGTGTATATTGTTAAGTACAAACGTACATCAAAGCGTCTATAAACCTTTCCATTTATGTTTTTTACAAATATGAAAATTCTATTTAAGCCAACTCATCACTGCCTTAGAGATATTATCGTAGTTGATAGGCATAGTGTTTCACGTGAAACTGCCTTCTTTTTATGCTAGGCAACACGCCCAGTTTATTTCTTTTTATTTTTCTTCGTTCTAACATTTGCTCCTTCCGCCGCCAATAGAGCAATTCGCATGCAAGGCCAAAGCAACACACGACTATTGACAGCCCATAAAAACACCAAATCCAAAACAAATCACTCATATTGATTGCCTGCTCTGTAGGATCAGGCACGCTCAAATCCGTCAGCGATGTTAGATTTAGCTGCAACATTTTGTAAAAACTCCAGGACATCCAACGAGCCATTAGGCCAGTATCTCGTATATGCAGTATGTGTTGGTTAAATAGTTCCCGATAGGGCAGTGCCTCGCGAAGTGGTATGCAAAGCTCCATGAAGCGATTCACGCATATGTCATTGGAAAAGAAGAAAAGGGGCTTCTTGAACAGCTTCTGCTGTTCTTTGTAGACAAGCCAGCGGTTTGAAGATACTGTGTAGCCAAATTTTGTATTCAAAGAGTTACGTGTCTTGATGAACTTTTCATAATCGTGCCATACAACTACAACATCTTTACGCACAGTTTTTACTGATCTATTAGCACTTGGAAATATGATGTCAGATTCACGTTTAGCAATGATTACACGAATGCCCATACGTCGTAAATCATCAATCGATTGCGGTTTAAGCCCCAGCGGCGGTTGTGTGAAAAGCGACTGCAAATATGCCTCATACATGGTAGCTGTCAGCAGACTCAAGCAGCACATAAAGAATATTATGAGTTTCATGCTCATACTGGGATGGTTTCGCATCGGAAAAGATTGCCCGAGTAGACCGCGTAGCACTTTATCGTTCAGCAGCACATTGAACAGCGTGAGTTTGTGCCAGGATATATCCTTACTGTAGCAGAACAGCAGCGCGAATGTACACATAAATAGATATATAATACATAGTACATATGGATCAATTATATATGTATAAATTTCGTTATAGGGTACAACAGACGGCATCGGCAACATTACACAGAAGTCTGACATCTGATATGGATAACTAAGATGCGAGAAATCGGTAGATTGGAAAGTTGGTGTCAATGAAACGGCGATGTCCAGCGAATTGTTTCTTGTGGCATTCTCCAGTTCTTCATAGAATGTAATGCGCCCAATTTGCGGTGTTTTTTGAAATTTGAGTGTAGCATTGTGCTTCTCAGCAAAGGTCGCCACCAGTAGCCCAACAGCGCCTTCCAGCTGTGGTTTGCCATTTGCATCATAGTAGACCATCGAATTCGGTGCATTTTGATCTGTAGCAATGCGTATTGACATGCCTTGCATATTTCTAAATTGTTCCACATAAACTTTGGATAAATCATTAAGTTCTCGGCGTACTTCATATTCGTTGTTTAATGTATGCAGTCGACAAGTAAAATAGCAAGCTGATCTACCCAAATCTTCACCAAAGAAAGCCACATTATAAATCTCATTTGAAAAGAAGTCCTCGCAAATATTGCGTTTTTCTGCATAAACCAATCGTGGCGAACGTTGCAATGTAAGAATGTTGAACGATTCTAGTTCGACTGTTGTTGCCTTACACACTAGTATTATAAATGTAGAGTCAAAACTCCAGCTCCAGTTCAAGCTATCTGATGTAACGAACAACAGCGGCAAATATTTGATATTTTTTAAAACTTTCTCAAAGACGCAATCTGTTTTTGCGCCATAAATAAGCGCGCCATTAAAATTCTGTTCATATATGATTTTCGTCAAAATTAGTTCTAGATTTTCATTGAATTTTACGTTGGGTGCCATTGGAAGTAGTTCCGTATTAATGGCGGCTGTATTGAACGCCATAGATAAAACTTGTAAGAAAATTGTGCAACTAAAGCGCCACGAAGTCATAACGAAACTGCACTCAGCACTTATTAAAATGGTTTGTACTGAGCGGCTGTAATTTTCAAATACAAAAAAGTACATGAGATTTGCATGCTTGGAGCATATTTTGGTTTTGTATTTGAAGTTTTTGTTTTTTGGGTTTTTAACAACAATTAAAACAGATAAATTCAATGTTGAACGAGAAGGTATTTTGTTTAAAAGTCAGCTTAAAGAACTTTGATTATGGACGATTCCATGAAACATTTGATAATTTTTTAGGCCTTGTACCGAAGATACAAGAGCCTATTGGTTTTGTGCAAATTATGTAATAGGTAGAAATAATGGTCGGAGACCCCCAAACCCCCGTCTGTCCGTTCGTATGAACGAAAGGATCTCGGAAATGTTAATAGATAGAGACTTCGTTCTTTTTGCATTTGACTAGGACTTCGCTGGAATTTGACGAGTTTATTTTAAAATTAAATTTTGCTTATTATTATGCATATTATTTTGCAAATATAAATTTTATTCATGTTTTTTAATGATATTTAAAACTATAATCCGTTCAGCCTTCTTGCTTTGGTATCTTTCTCGTTGAAGCATTATAGTTATGGAACTTCTTATACATAAATTTGCTTTGCTCTCTTTCATTAAATTTGTTTATGAGTAGCAACGTTTTTCACTGTTTTGTACTGATTTAAAATTTAAACGAACATGATTATTGCGTGTCGCGTCTAACTATTTGCATTCAAACAGTGGTTTTGTTTCAAACATATAATTAAGGGCTACAGAATTATTTTTCCTTGTTTTACCTTCAATTAAAATTCCTTAAACCCACATAAATATTTTCAGTACTTATTTGGTATTCTGTACAACAAAATGTATTTTTCTTGCGTGCTTTTATTATTAATTCTGCTATTTTTAGTCAGTGTTCAAATAATTTTCGCATTTTCACTGACTAACATCGTGGAAAATATAAAATCTGAGTACCATTATGAGACACTGTTGCTTATATTGGATAATAATTCGGAACAGAATTTACAAATACAATTAGTTGAGGATAAAATACAAAAAATGCTACAAATGGAACAGCAACCAATTTTGATATTTTCGAAAAATAATTGTCAAGCTTTAATCTTAAAGCGAAAATTTAACGCAAATTTATTTACAATATTACATTTAAAAACGGAAAGTTTGGATGCTTTAAAGCTATTGTCACATAATTTAAGAGGTGTGCGCCTTTCGAAAGTGTTAATAATGTTAACAAAGGATAATTTTGGCCTAATACAGCAAATTTTTCGATATTGCTTCGAGCAGAGCATGTTGCAAGTGCTCGTCTTACTTATTAGGGGCTCTAGTGAAATGCAGCTTTTTCGTTATCTACCTTATCCCACATTGGAAATCGAGCAGATTTCAATACACACTGATCGACGGCCATACTACACAAAACCGCTGCGTAATCTCTATGGTAAGCCTTTGCTTACATATCCGGATCAGCTGCCGCCGCGCACTATACTCTATCGCAATTCGAATGGCGAAATGAAGATGATTGGCTATATTGGACGCCTAGTGAACACGTTTGCTGCCAAAATGAATGCCACGCTTTCCTTTGTACAACCGCCGGTCATTGGACAGTTTCATTTCTATACGGAACTGCTGCCGATGTCGAATGCTGGTGCTGTGGATGTTATCGCCAGTCTTGCATATCTAAATAACATCACAAATACCAGTTACTTTTCCCACTACATCGAAATGTCTAAATGGTTTGTCATGTTACCAGTCGCTGAGCCGCTGCCAATGTACAAGGTCTACGAATGGCTGCTCTACTCCAAACTAAGCGCTTCATATCTAGGATTGGTCTGTATCTTCAATACATTCTTCGCGCTTCAACATTTACTAGTTGAACGCAAAAGTTTTAGATTACTTGATTATTTGATTCAACAGCGCACAATGCGTGGCCTACTCGGTACTTCCATGCCCGAGCAATTGAATAGAACAATTATTGCAAAGTTTTTAGACGTCTTAATTTGTATTCCTGGCATTTTAATAAACACATTGTTTTCCAGCATATTGTTAGCTCTGATAACGGAGGTGCCCACAGAGCCGGAAATTGAAAGCTTTGAAGATTTGGAGAGTCACAATTTGAAAATTGTTTTCCATCGTGCTGCTTATGAAATGTTGGACGTATTCGGAATCAAAAATGTAAAGCTTCAATATGGACATTTCGTATTGGTCTTTGACAACTTAACGGAATTCGTGCGATTACGTCAGAGTCTCAACAAAAGTATGGCTTATTCCATCAGCAGCAGTGGTTGGTCCATTTTAGCACGACAACAATTGCACTACAGACGTCCTCTTTTTCGATGTTCAGATAAAATAACATTCAATACATTCTTGATTAATGCAATACCATTACGTACGAATTCAGTATTCGAAGAACCCTTAAATGATTTTATCATGCAATTGCATGCTTCAGGGATATTTAATTATTGGTATCAGAACTCATTCTATGATCTAATCGAAGCGGGTCTTTCGTCGTTGGAAGATTTTAGCGTTCCGCGCAAATTTCGTGCAGCAAAATTGACAGATCTCTATTGGGTTTGGATCATGTATGGTGTATGTATAATCAGTGGTGTTTTTGTATTTACGATGGAATTATGTTACAGAAAATATTCAAATTTCTGTTTCAAATAAAAGAGAGATTGTCGTCGCTCTTCGTTTAAAACCAAAGGCAAGCTGTCGTTTATAAAAATACTTTCGATTTGGTTCAATAGAATCTGCAATGAGCATGGAATATAAATTCACAGAAGAAAGCTATGCACTACATTTTTCTACAATCTCCAAGTTTTGAACGAAAACATATTGAATACTTTAAATAATATATTTATATTTAATTTACACAGGCAAATATTTGTTGATTCAATTTTAATAAAACTGAAAAAAACTAGAACAAATGGTAACTTCGGCTTAATGTCATTCATGTTGATTTTTATGAACTATACGCTCCGCAATAAACGCGATAAATGATATTGCCAATCCAATTAGCCATAAAATCCAGATCCATCGCAGATCAGCCACTGTAAAGAACGTTTTAGGTTTTCTATTCAATGGATCTTTCAGCGTAATTTTGCCCAGTGCTAACAATTCGCGAAATGATTTCCGCTGCCAGTAAGTAATGAAACCAGCTGACTGCAATTCCAAAATAAATCGATTTAATGGCTCCTTGTAGACAGAGTTAACTTGCAACGGAAATGCAAGAAGCAACAAATCAGCAATTCGCAGCGCTGTCGGATTGCAGAAGATTTTACTTGTGAAATAGGCCTGCGTTTCCTCTAATATATCCCAGAGCACGCTTGTAACTGTGTAGCCGTATTTAGTATTTAATGACATGCGTAAGCTCACGTATAGCTTGCCATCTACAAATATTTTGTGAGGTAATTTTTCTGCAAAAAAATCACTACCCAGATAAGTCTCAACTTCAGATTCTTCGACATCAACAAAAGCTACATCCAAAGCAGAGAGGCGTAAGTCATCAAAATTCTTAATATCCTTATCGGTGGGACGTTTGGTGAGCAACGTGCGTAGATTTGCGGCAAAGAGTGTGTTGAGTATGAGACCCAGCAGAAAAATTAGCATGTATATCAACTTTAGACTAATTGTAACACGGCGCGGAAGTATAAATGCTTGTCCCATGAGTGCAGGAAGTATGTGCACATTTAGTAATACGCTTTTCCAACTACAGGTATACTGCAAAACAACGCGTTTGATCAAAGTCTCCATGGCTGAAAATATAAAATATAAGCCAGAGACTATCCAGGTGAGTCTGCTGGTCAGCATTGACTGGTATACCTCTGCGATAGCTAGTTGCTGTGCACATGGCACCATAATGAACCAATTGGTCAATTGCAGTACGTATGAGTAATCAATGGTTTCGTTGATCACTGCTAAGTCACACAAACAGATGGGCAAGTCAAGCAGTCCACGTTGCGTTAGGTCTTTCAACACTGAATCATGTTTGATGTCTCCGACCATAACTGCATGCAGAAATTTCAAGCTGATATTGTGACGTGCTGCAAAGAGTAAATAGGCATTTCCCACCACACCACTCAATTGCTGTCGTCCGGTCTTTGCGTCCGTGTAGAAAATGGTGTAAAGTATATGTGCCCGGTTTGCAATTCGGAAAAGCGCATTTGCGGTTTGGGAAATGGATATAGTTGATAGGCATCCAATGTTCCATTTATAATTAACAAAATATTCGTCATACGTTGTAGGTCTGCAAAACTCTCCAACTGGTTGATTAAATTTTTAGTTGGGTTACTAGCCATTTGAAATATAATGCGACTGTGCCGTATGTTCTCCAAACTCTGTGCCATTGCATTCATTAGTTGTTGATCAAAACTGTCCGATTGACATATAACAACTAACAGTTCACTATTAAAGCTATCCTTTAGAACAAAATCTGATGTCTCAGACAATCGCAAAATGGGTAGAGGCAAATTAAGGTTGTCCAATGCACAAGTTAAGCTTTGACGTTTAAATATTAAAAGTGTTTGAATGCTTTGTTGTGTGTTTAATTGTAGTATTAACTTTTCTAGATATTCTGCATGCGTCGTAGTTAGTAACAGAAACCCAAAAAATACTTTATGAATTTTCATGTCTGATTTAGTTGAAGTTGCACGTGCTACTAATTTCTGGCACTACAACTTTTTATAATTTTTCATCAATTTACTTAATTGCTTTTACATTATTTAACTCATACATAGGAACATACATATTGATAAAATGATGTAATCGAAAGTGCATTCAATTTAATTAATTTGTCATTGGTTTCGATGCGACACGTTGCAGTGGTATAGAATAAATTTAATTATAATAAGAAATAAGGGTACAATCGAATAAGGATATATTCCCATAGCATATTTTATTGGGATTAGTGTAAGATACAATGTAAGATTAAGCCAATTAATGCTAAAATCTTTCCATAAAGTAAGTAGTCCAAAAGTATATAAAACAAATATAGCGCACGATTTTCAAAATAAATTTGCGTAATTCACTAGAAACAGTGTTATACATGGGAAGTCATGTTAATTACAATTTTAATTTTAAGACTCATTTCAAGCGTGAAATTTAGTCTTGTCATCTTGTAGATTAGCTAGCGGGTTGCGCCAAACTGAAGCGAAAGCTGATTTGATGTGTAAAAGGACAAAGCCTATGGATTTGAAGGGTTGAAAGTACAGTTTTAGAAATCTTTTAATTCGGACTAGCGATTCTATTACCTACGGAAGCCTAATTGTTCAGTCGGGAGAGTTTGTTGTTGTCTATATTGCACAATCCAGGTGCTTTCTTACTTTATAAGATCCAGTGCGTGGATGAATCGTTTAAAAAACGAAACTCTAAAAACACTTGTTGTATTCTTGGTTGGATCAAACATTTAACTGCAATGTGAGTAGTTGGTCTTGCTACGTCCGCCTGTCTGATTACAATTCGATCTATTTCGTATTATTTTCTTGTCGGTGCCGACTTATTCAATATTTAATGTATACATTTTTATGCTTCTCAAACTCAAAGTCCAAAACACATAGTTTAAATTTTGAAGTATTGTAAATGTTATTTTTTTTTTTCATTGAAAGTCTTTTCAACAAGACTAAAAGTTCAATTAAATTTGGACGGATTTTAATGAACTTTCTTCAATCTGACACATATGTGAATTTTGTAAGTCCATAAATAACCTTTGCCGCATTATACTTTATTGTCAGCGATATTAATCTGTGAAATGTGAATATACTACAACAATTTTATTATTTATAGCGCAATATTTTCACTAAAATGCACGCAAGACATACGCACAGAAAAAGTGACAGGCGCCTACATTTACCAAAGGTATGTAAAATAAAAGTTTTATAAAATTGTATATTTTTCTTTTTTGTGGAGTCTTACTTTAGCACTCTTGCTAAAAATGGTGGTGAGGCATATAATTCGTACAACTTCCGGCAGACGACAACAACAGAGCATAAAGATGCACGCAAAACCTGAATTTAGCGCTGATCAACAACAATTACAGCCAGGCTATAGCGAATTTTTCCGGCAATTTCACCCAAAATCACAACAAAACTAAGGCAAAAAAAAAAAAAACGAAAAAAAAAAAACACAAATTGAGAAAAAACCATTGTATGTGAGAAATGAAGACTCAAGATCAAATTTATTTGTAGATATATATGAGTGCAACTGCAAGCTATATACCATCGCATTTGTAGCTTGTTAATGTAAAGTACAAATCAATGATGTGTGGAGTATTTTAGCTTTGTAAAGTTTTTGCTTTTTGATGCTTAATTGTAGTGCAACTGCCACCAAAATATGCAAATGAGTTTTTTCCACTGCGCAGCGCAAGCGGTATGAGCTTAGGCGCTGAGTGCATTAAGATACGAGTACTACCCAAAATGGCAGCGTTGCATCGATCCATGTTTGACTGTATCGAGCAGGTTCAACGACGGCAACGGCGACAGTGAACTTCTTCTAGTCCATTGGCGGCAGTGGCGGCAGTGGTTCGATGTATCAGCGAAAGTTGTTGTACATTACGTTACATTTCGTTATGAAGCCGCTTTGCAATCAATGTACAAAATTTCAATAAGAAACCGAAACCGGTCGATCTTGTCAAGAGTGCTCCTCCATGCGACGACGCATGCTACAGGCCGTAAATCAAAGTCGATCTCGATCGCATTTACGATTGCCGCTTTAATTGTTTTACTTGTCAGCCGGCGCAAATAAATATTTTATGCGTAAATTAGTTAATAGCCATTTCAGTCGCGATATTTTTTCTCGGCTTGTTGCTTTGCAATTGAAGTTTGACTTTTACTGAGTACTTTTGTAGTCAGTCGCAATCATTCACTTTGCAACAGTTTTTACAATGTTTTGTTGCAATTTGTCAATTCAATTGCGAGGGTCGTTCGATTAGCAAAGAAGAAAATCGTACAAAATAAACAAGATCTCGTTGTTCAAGCAGATGCCCAGACAGACGGTCAAATTGACAAACGGATAGATGATTAGTCTATGTCGACTCTTTTTTCATTGTAGCTTGAGAATATTTGTATATATGGAGTCTGCTACTCCTTCTTTTAGCTGTTTTATATATTCGCACAATTTATCAAAATTTATTTTTTACCCTTAGAAGTAGTGCCTCTTCGATATTTAATAGCAGCTCTTTTTTTTCGGTACTGATATGGCAATGATTTTTTTTTTCCAAAAGAAGCGTGACACAGTCTAAGTATAAAGCATAGGAATATACACATATTCTTGATCTACATAAAGTTTATTTGGTAGTTTTATCCGTTTATACAACCTACAGCATCTCACAGACGATTTCTTCATTTTTTTTTCACAAAAACGTCGTTAAACCTTGAATAAATTTTATCTAGAGATGTATGTTTCTTCTCAAACAAAAAATAAAAATAAAACAATAATACATATTGCTATAAACCCAGTTTACTTTTTAGTAGTTTATTTCTCAAAATATTTGCATATTCATGCAATTTTTTTTTTAAATTGGATATTCCGCCAAATGAATACAATATTTTCAAAACTTTGCCTGCTGCTAATAGACTCCACATATACATATTCGTATATACTATGTAGGTGAATTCCTCATTTACATTTCTATGTGCGCTCACCTTTCTCCGTTGAACTTTGGTAATTATTGTATCTTATTGTTTTATTCGTGGCCTCTTTTTGTTTTTATTTATATTTTTCTTTTTAGAGTTTTATGGTGCACTATTTTCAACTGTATTTTTTATTCCGTTTTGCTTTCAATATTATTTGCTGTTACATTTCGGGTATTATCTACTGTTTGTCTGCCGAAAATTACGTCCAGATACAATATCTTTTTAGCGGCTTTGCGAACTTGTACAAATACATATTTCTTTTTCGCGGCTTTGCCATTTCGCTGTCTTGCGGCGATTTTTGTTTTTGATTTTACTTATTTGTTGCTTTTTTTTTTGTATCTTTATTTCCTATTATTTGTAGCATTAGTCCACTGAAGTACGTAGATACATATCTGCCGCCTGTTTTTTCATGTTTGTTTGTTGGTCGGGCTGTTTATCTGGCTGCTTGAGTTTTCATTAATGTCGGGTTAACGAGATCAACGAAAGTAAAATTTGTGATTTTGAGAAATTTGTTTCTTAATTTTTTGTTTTTACTTTTGTTTGGCATAGATTCACTTTCATTATACATTTATATATATATGAATGGGCGACATTGATTGAGAATACTTTAAGGCATATATTTGTTACGTTATTTTTTTTTTTTTTTTATATTATAGGGAGAAATTTTTACACTATGTTTCTTGGCATGACTGCTTAAATCGGTAAAACACTGTAGAAGAGTAATGTCTGTTCTCATCCAAAACATGTCTCAACTGACTCGTCTCGTATCTGAAAGTGAATATCAATTCCATGACAAATTTAATTTCATATTATGAAATACAGCACTTGTTCTCCAGTACTATGGTCTGTTGTAATTAACGTTTCTTCTTACCAAGCTCGGAAAACGATTCATTGGTCATTGGAAAATTACTTAGTTTTTATGATTCCGAAAATGTTTGGCAGTTTGGCTCTGCTCTTCGAGCACAATTCTTTTTTTTTTTTTCGAGCATAAATCAACAGAATTCAAAAGGTACAAACAAAATTTAGGTGCAGTATATATAGCAAATGTTATTAAATTTTTCGACGAATTAAAAATTCTAGAAGTGAGTCTGGATAATGCAATTGATTAACTAATAAACCATTTTTGGTAAAACTTCCAATAACTTTCGCTATCAAGCGTAGTTCTTTAACATATTCGTGAACCATAATAGATTGAATGACCATGGATCTTTGCTTCGTCAGACGTTTCTAAGTTATATTCCTAAATAAATAAGTACTTTGGTCATCAAACACTAATTACTCATGCGAATTCAGGATCACACTTAAATAAATAAATGAAAAAATTTAAGTTTCCCTTCCCACTGACTTAGTACATTGCGCATAAGTCTTCGCCGATATTTCATGTCGAAGTTCGAGATGATCGTTCGAATATTCGCTGCATTGGAGCTGGAATACTTCAGGAAAGTGTTCTCGGCTCGATTTTGTACCCGATTTTGAACACAATTTAAAGAGAGTAAAAGACGTCCAAAGACGTACCAAACGGGAATGTTCGCCCAAAAATTAAGTTTACAACATATTTGGTATTGGAGACCGCCTAAAGTTACGACTAGGACATCGTCGGAATTTAACAAAATTATTTTAAAATTTTAAGTGAAGAATGTGCGTGGAAGCATTGATTTTAATTTGTATAGCAACCGTTGAAGCCAGACTTGAATAAAAGCCTGTGAAACGGCTATAAAAGCTGCATTACACATTTTTTTCTTCTAATATTTTCTACATTGTGCTATGTTGATTTCTGAAACTATTTCATTTTTCTAAATGGTAAATATTTTAAACAATTTCTACAAATTAAATTTAGCTTGCATTTTTTTTTTTTATTTTTAATTTTTTTTTTTTAAGTTTTAAATGATTTCAACGTATTTAAATTCAACACATCTGCATACGATATTCACCATACTTCATAACATATCGTGCTCGTTCAGAAAGTTGACTGCGCTGTTTGCAGCGACGCATTTTGGCCAAACAAATAACCTCTTCTTCTTCTTCTTGGCCGTTTTCTGCTGCTTGTTGCAGCCTTCGCAACTTCATTATTATGGTTGTTTGCTTGCGCGTTTCGGCTTTCGGCTGATCGTGTTCGTCTGCGTTTCGATTTTGCACCGTCCTCTTCATCATTATCATCATCATCGTCATTGTTTTCGTTTTCTTCTTCATTTCTCGTCTTTCGCAGCTTTGCAGACATTCAGCGGCTGCAGACTTGGCTGATTTTTTGATTTTTATGAATTCAGTTGTTCAACAACCTCGACGACGTTCGGTCGCGAATTTTTTTTACGTCTCGACATCATTTGCATCTATAGCGCACGGAGTTTTTTGTGCCAAACCGTTGCATCTTAAGTAAATTATCTGCCCCGCGTTTAGTCTATATTCGCATTTTAAGGATATAACCAAGCAAACGTGAGTGATCAAGGGGAATAGCGGCGATTTGACCAAGTGACTCCGGTGCCTAACTCACTCGACCCATCCGCGTTGCATGAAAGTGAAACTCTTTTTCAAAGTAGCCGATCTCCGCGCATCATTTACAAATTTTTATACTGAATTTCGTTGCATTTTTTTCGTATTGCACTTTGTGAACGTTAATTTTCCAATTTTACTTAAATTCCAAACAAAGAGAGAGTTCAAGTGTGCAAAATAAAAATTTTAATTTAATGATTCGTTTACTAAATCCGTTTATAAAATAAATATAAAGCTTTCTTAAATATTTCAATTGTTTTTTTCTCATAAAATAGTTGTTAATTTTTCGTGGATTATTTCATTTGAACCAATAATATCCTTTTGCTACAAAAATGAGGATTAAATATTTACTGGTGAGTATAAATTGAAAATTAAATATTTAAAAGGAATAAAAAAAAACTTATGTAGTTGCTAAGCAAATATACACTGCTCAACTTTAAAAGAAATGTTTTTATACATTATTGATCGATATGCATTTTAAACTAGATATGTGTATGTTTGTATAGCTCGTATATTAGACGATATTTATTATTATCTACAATGAGCTAAAGACTGTCAGCACTGCAACCTTATGTGGCCTCAGTTAACATCAATAACTATTGAAAATTTTTCTTATTTCAAAATAAAAATGTCAGCAAATATGTAGTACAAGCGATACAAATGCTAGTGCACCACTCCATCCCATAACTCACTGCAACTCAGCTCACCCTAGCAAGTAAAATATAAATGAAAATCGATACTTATATTACATTTAAAAATCAATAATGGGGTCAATACACAGTTTTATTTTATGCTACACTTTGAAACTGAAAGGATAAAAAGCCACCTCGAATTCAAATTCAGCGCTTATATGAATAATAGATAATGAACTCCTTTTCACGTTTGGGCTAGTTCGAGAGCCGCTCGCTTAAATGAAAAATTTCATTAAAATTTTGGAGAGCAGCTCGCGCTCATGTTCGTCGTGTATGGTGTAGTGTGTGAACGTAGATGGTTATCAATAGCTTCGTCCGTTCAACTTACTTTAAGTGTAGAGCAAATGAGCATTTCAACGAGCTAAAATATAAATATATTGTAGAGTTAAATTAATGAAGACATGAAGCATATCAGCGTCCCCGATTTCAATTTTCAAAGAACAATTTCACATATCAATTTCCACTCAATAAGATATTTTGAATATCAAAATGCAGCAAATTTTTTATCGATCTGAAAAAATTGGCATATTGAACTGAAAAATTTGATTTGAAAAATATTATATGTTGACCAAATTGATTTTCAGTTTTCCTTTTTTTTTTTTTTGGTTTCCATTCATAATTTATTTAAATAAATTTAATTTAATTAATTTTAATTTTCTAACAATTTTATACCCAACAAAATTATATGCAACAGCCAATTTATAACGAAAATACTTGAAACCTTTTTAAAAATTGAAAACTGTGGTAAATTTCTGCGTTGCCGTGCAAAATGGCAAATGTGTACAATATTTGGGGTGTGGCTCGACCAAAGTTAACATTTTAAATTGTTTTTTTTTTTTTTAATAAGTATGAAAATATAATTAATAAATAGTTTTAATAAATGATTATAGCTTAAATGTGACAGTTACTCAAGAGGTAACACATTTTACTATTAAATTACCAATTATATAAATGAAAAAGTTCATTAACTCGGCGACACTTTTGACCTCATTAGTACTACATAACTATGTCAACAAGTGTTGATATATAAACGTGCTACAATGTGGTGTTAACAAACTGACAAACAGTGCAAATTGTTGAAAATAAGTTACAAACGTATGTCTAGATACTTTATAAGAGTATTGCTCTTTGTATCAATCAGTTAATGGAAACGTGTCTAGTCGTACAAAGAGCATTGAAGTGTGTTGCAGATTCAATGCTGCATAGTAAGGATACAAGGATCTGTTAAGCACAAAAGCATAGATAATGGCTTACAATGTAGTCTGCATATAAGCGTAATTTCTCTATACATTGAAAAAATAAAAACAACTAGAAATTGTTAGGTGAATCTTAGCTTTTGAACTGTAATTAATTGAAATCGCCATAAAATCAACTCACTTTGATGTATTTTGTCATTAAAATAGTGTTATTTAGATTCGTATGTACACTTGCAACTCGAGCAATGACTGTGAACTCTTGGCAAGCGCCAGCGACACTTTATGTTTAAAATGTTTTCCGGTTTTCTGCACAACTTTCCGCATGTAGCACGACACAAAAAAAAAAAAAAATTTAAAAGAAATAGTAAAACACTTTCAAAGCTTTAAAGAGCCAGCAACTTCACACATTACCAAGTTAATATGTTGTACGGGCATATTTCGATACAAATGTATCTTGAGTGCAATATAAGCGCCAAGCCTTGCCATGCGCGACACTTGCATTTGTTTGCTTCTTTATTGTGTATTTATTTGTTTGTCTTTCAGTTATTTTAAATAAACACCATGTAATTGCTAAGCAAATTGTCGAGCTAACGTTGGCAAATGAAAATGTATCGCTATTTTTTTTTGTCATTTGTTGACGAGTATCTCAACTGGTTTTTTGTTTTGTTGTTGTGGGTGTAGTGCTTTGTTTATATTTCCTGATTTAAATTAAAAAAATAAAAGTAGTGCGCAAAAATAAAAAATCTTTTAAAAATAAGTTTTTTTTCTCCTATGTAGGCCGTCACACGCGTCGTATGCGCATTTTTGGCTTTTAATTAATTTGTTGGCTTTTGAAGCGTACTTAGATTACAAATTAAAGCCGATTTCAAGTTTCAAGCATTTTTTTTTTGCTACATTATTGAGTACATTTTCACAGCAGCACCAGCAGCTTCAGTATGTATCTAGGCTGTAGCACCAGTACTCGTAGCGCAACATCTTCAGCTGTTGAGCATCACCAATGACAACCGCATGAAAAATCTGCCCTCAATTCAAACGGCTGCCTTTCAAAATTGCAACACAAAACAAAAGTGTAGAAAAGTTGAAGGCCGAAAATTGATTTCTAATAGACTCGCAGCACAGACAAATGCCATCTCATTCAATAAAATGCGATGCGCCAAATAAAATCAATAGCTACAAGCGATGAAATAAAATGATAGAGCAAACTGCTTTTGTTCACACTGATTGACTTAAAAAATCGCATATATAAGTATGTAGCGAAATAAAAGAAACTAGACTAAAGCCAAATATCAATAATGTATCTCAATGCATGTTGTCTGCATGTTTGTCTAACCTTTTCAAAGGTATTTATTTTTTTGTTTGTTTTGCAACTTGTTGAAAATTTTATGCTGCAAATTAAAGTATTAAACAAGCACTTTATTGCTTAGTTATACAAGTGAAATATAAATATTTTGTTAGTATTTCGCTACTTGAAGTATTTGGATTTTTTTCGTTTGCAACAATTAATTGGCCTAGAAACCTTTTGGTTTTTTGTGTTCTAAGACTTAAAAGCAGCTTAACTCAAATTTTCTTTGCATCTTAAGTTATTTTTCTTATATTTGTGAAATATTGTTTTTTTTTAAGCTTTGATTTTTATTCAATTGCTTGTAAAAACACTTGTCTGTCTGCCTTGAAAATTTCTTTGTAATTTCTTTTCAATAGAAATAAATTTTTATACCCTATACGCATAAGGTAAAAAAAGTTTATTGGGTTCTTGCAAATGTTTGTAACAGGCAGAAGGACCCAAGGAAGACTCCATTCTTGATCAAAAGTCGAGTCGATATTGACACTAGATCGACTGTGCCTATGTCTAACTGTCCCTATTTAAATCAAGAACTTGGAGACTATAAAAGATAGATATTTAGATTCTCTAATTCCTGCTTCACATCACTCATTATATATGTTTTTGAATGAAAAATAAGTTGTTCTGGTGTAACTCGTTAAAATCGAATGAAATACTTCATATAGTTCTATATCAAAGCATTGGAAAGGGTAGCCCCATAAAAATCTTTTCTTTTTCCTGTAATTTTGTAAGTAAACATTTTAGCGTAGCTTGAAACGATTAATTTTATGTATTTTACACTAGTCACCATTCGCCGCTTTTCATACAGGGCTCTAATGAGTTCATGTCTGTTTATGTGTTTATTTCTTGCTCTTTTATTTTCAGTCTATTTATTTCATGATTCATTAAGTACAAGCTTATAAGAGACAAGTGTGAAGCGCATTGACGCTTCAGTTCCACCTCATTTTACGTTTTCACTTGATTGTTTTTCGTTTTATAATTTTGATTTTTTGGTTTTGCATATTGAATTTCGCTGCGCTACATTTTTGTCCAAATGCTCGGACAGGTGTGGTTGGCTATACCCACCTGACGCTTTTCGCTGCAGACACAGTAACAAAATTTTTAGGCAATGTGGTCCGCCGCTTTGGCTTCTTGCCGTGGGCCATGGTTTGAGTCGGTGTGGTCCGTCTGTCGTTTTTTCTGGTTTTGCCTACTTCGAATTGGTTTTGTTTTGAAATTGAAATTTTTTCCGACTTGTTTCTTTTTTCTTCGCATTTAATATGCCAAGCACATGCAAACTGTCAATTTCTGTAAAATGTTCAGTGAATCTTTTTCATTTTTGGTTTAAAGAAAGTTGATTAGTCGATGATTTTTTGGACAATCGGTATTTATTAGAGATCGATAAGCTTAGAGAAAATTGTAGTGTAGCTTATTTTATACTTTTGATATTAGACTTTGAGTACAGCTTAAGTGTATTCATTATGTACTAGTACTTTGGAATGGTTTGGAGCTCTCTTATACATCTAATAAGTACCTATAATATAAAATTGTTGGTTTTTAACATTTTCGGATTTTGCTGTTTATAATGTAAACTAATATTTATTGCAAATTGTTAATGAAACTCGATTTGTCCGAATTATTTTATTACAAGTTGCGAGAAGTTTTTTAGTTCACAATTTAAAATATAAGATAGATATGTTGGTTCCATCATATACTCAGATAATTTATTGGATTTATTTGTTTTTAAGAAGATTATCTTTGCAACTTTGTCTTGAATATGCTACAGAATTTACCTATTTAGGTAAGAATTAGATGGGCAAAGAGTTTCGGTATGCCGAAATTTTGGAGAGCTGTCCATCCAAGTACAAAAAAAAAAAAAAAAAAAAAAAATGGTTGTTGTAATCAATTCTACAAGAAGATCCAAATTTGGAACATAATCGGTACCACTAAAAGTTGTAGCACATTTACAAAAATACTATCTGTTAAGAATTTCGAAATAGTTCCAATAAAATATCGCAAATAGATGCAGATAGGAATTTATGCCCTATACAAATTTAAGGTTCAATGGGAATACAGGGTATCTTGAAGTCGAGAGCACTTGACAGCAGCGTTCTTTCTTGTTAATGATACATGATACTTGACGAAACCAGATTGTAGAAGAAACAAATCTTCGTAAGCCCTCGGTCTGCTCTGCTTATATCAACCTTATTTAGTATTAATTCTTAGATAATTATTTTACAAACGTACTGAACGTATATCTGATACTGATGTGGATCCAACTATGTATACATAAAACTATTTTTTTTCATTGCTAATAAATCTTGAATCAGATCGTATATCTGCGTTTTTGTGAGAAACATTTAAATCTAGTTGACGATAAATATTTTATTATGAGAAACAATTTTCGTTTATTTTTTTATATGCTTTCGTTTATTGTTGCATTTTTAAAAGACTTTAAAATAACATCTCAAAAAGATGCAATATAATTGGTAAAATAATACATTTACAAAAAAACTACAAAAAAATATTGAAACTATGAACTACAGGTATGCCTTTCACTTCTGCAGTAGATACAAAAACTAACAAATTGGAAAAAAAATTGTTTAAAAAATAATTATTTCGAAATCGAAATTGAAAGATGCGCTCGCTTTAACGTTTGCTGGTTCATTCGCTGGATCATACGGTTGATCATCATCCGGACATTCGTTTGCAAGTATTTTCTACTTTTTTGGTCAGCTGAGCCGCGGTGGCGGCACTGGCGGCAATATTTGCTGTGCAGCTTCAAAAAAGAAGCGTCGATATCCGCGTGGCAAGTCCAAAAAAGATAAAAATGCAGTTTGTTGCATTTACGCGCATTTATCACAGAACCGCGATCAAAAAGATGTAATTTCGGTTGTTGTTGCTGGTGAATGTACAGCAACAATTTTGTTGTTTTTTTTTGATGGGACCACTATTTTATTTTTGGGGAATGTTGCTTGTTTGCGTAGTCGCGACGGCGGCTTAGCATATTTTTACTTTTAGTATTTTAGTATTATTTATTTTTCAGCGCTTTATTAATGACCAACGTTGAAGTTGGAGTTGTCTAATGACGGCAGGCGGCATCGTTAAGTTTAATTAAAAATTGCTCAAGTGCTTGCATACGAATGAGTGAATAATATCTCGTATATATCTAAATACATATTTATCTCAATATGGTTTTTTTTTTGTCCATTTACCTGCTGGCAACAGGTTCATTTTTATGCGAGCTCTTTTCGTTCAAACCGTGTCACATTCACTCCGAAACATCCGCGGAATATGAATATTTATGCTTTTGTGAATCTTAAACTCATCTCGCAGCAGCGAATGCAAACTTGTTTTTTTTAATGAATTTGTTGTACATGAAAAGTGCATATTTTGACTGGAGTTTTTTGTCGTCGTCTTCGTTGATTTTAATTATGATTTTTGTGTCGCTTTTATTTTTAGTTTCTGTAACAAATTAGCATTTCTATTTGTTTTTTTTTTACGCTCTGTGTTTATTTTGTTTTAATATATTGTTAAGCGCTCGTTTCGATTATGTAAGCGCAATTTTCTAATTTAAATTTCTGGTTGAGGTCATTTTTTGTATTTATTTTGGTTGACGTTGATGATCCGGTTTTGTTGTTGGGGTCGTATGCCGCCCGCTCATGCTCATAAAGTTTGCACGTCTATGTAAATTAGCTGAAGACGCCGTCGATAGTGAAATGAAAGTGAATTTATGTTGTTCGGTATTTTAAATGTATTTTATTTCTATTGAATTTTATGCAACGACCTTGCTACTAATTTAGGTGTCGGAATTGGTTTATTGATGGATTTGGAAATGCGGGAAATTATTTAAAATTAATTATTAAGGAAATGCGTAAGTGTTGCATAATTAAACTAATACAAATTCACGTCTTTGAAATACTTTGCTTATGTAGACCTCAAAGACTTTAAGTTAAAAAAAAAAACAAATCGAATGGATTTCTGAACGAAAAGTTATGTCAATAAAATATCAATTTCAATCGAAATGTTTCATTTAAATTCTTTTAAAACCAAAAAACTGCAATCGAAATAGCATTGATATCATCACATACCCGAAAAGTTTAGATTTCAATTGAAACAGTTTTTTTTGTAATATCTAAAAGTAATGCGATACATTCATTAATATATATAAGTTAAGATAGCAGCTTAAAGTTTTAAGCTGCTATCAACTTGAGTAAAGAAATTTTTCATAGAAATTAGAACATTATTGGATGGAAAATTCAAATGAAGGTTACCCTTACACCCATTGCGATATTTTTATCAAACCCATTTGATCGAGCTAACTCCCAGTGTATTCATGTATCAGATTGTCTATAGTACTTTCATATGCTTAAGTTTAGTTGTGTCAGACAATTTGTATAATAGTCGTTAAAGATTACAGATTACATATTCACCAGTATTTAACATTTTGAATAGCTTTATTAGGCAAATTCGCAGTACAAAACTTATTGTTTCATGTCTTAAAATATGTAAGTTTTTTTTATTTGTTTTTAGTTTTTTCTTTTTTTGGTTTCATTAATTTATTTTTTGAAACTCATTTCACACTTTGGCTTTTATACAAAATGGGCCTCATAAATCGTGTTTCTGCAATTTTTCATTTGTGAAAAAGAAATCAATCGAAAGTGCTAAATGTCAAGTTATATATTACATAACAACAAAAAAAAAAAAAAAAAAACATGTTCACAACAGCAACAACGACGACAACAATAATAAGCTAATCGCTAAAGCGCGCATTCATCTCAGCAACAAATTTTAAATTATAAAACTATAAATTACCAAGAGGTGATTGCTACCTACAAGCTTCTGATTGCTTTTGGCAACTACAATACGAAAGTGACAGCACTTTATAACTCTCTCTCTTTCTGTCCTGCTAGATAAATTCGTTTTCTTTTTTTTTTAGTTAATAAAGTATCTAAACATTTTATTTAATGTGAAGACTTAGCTAAGCACAATTATATAATTTACCAAATAGAAGCCGACTTAAAATGAAAACCAATTGCAATAAACTCCGGCACAAAATTATAGCCGGAGAAACAAAAAAAAGTAAGTTCGAAATTAAGTTTGTATAATTTAATGGCAATTGTTGTTGCTGTTTGCGACGGCTGTTGTTGCAGTAAATAGTTAACAAGTTGAAAATTTACCAAAGGATTTATTGCATGCAACACAAACAGCATATTTAACCACAAAGTGACGCCGGCAATAGAAACAACAATAAAAACAAAAACAACTTCAAACTGGACGCCAGCAAATCAGCAGCAGCAGCAGCAGCAGCGGCACAGAGTCAACAACATGTGGCAATGCTGATTGCGGCGGCAGGTGCCAATAAAACTTGGCGACAACAAGTTGTGGCAACACCAATTGAAACAGCAACAACAACATCAATAACAGCAGCAGCAGGTTGTTGAGCTATGATGGTCTAACAAGCAACACGTTTTGCAGTTGCTATTGTTGCTGCTCTTGAGGCTGCTGCTGGCAGTATACGCCACAGCAGCAGCAACAACAACAACAATTGGAACCAAATAAAAGTGAAAATTTTCAAGATGCGTGCAGATTGCATAAAATATCTCCATTTGTACTCGTATACCTTAAATGCAACTTCAACTAAGAAATTTAGTTACATTTTTGAAATGGTTTTTAACCTTTTATCAACAATAATGCTCGATTTCGTGATACCCTGCATCTTAAATTTGTATGAGGCACATATTTTTATATATTCCAATCTTGATCAGCGTGGAATATTTTATTGGGAGTAGATGCACCAAATTCATTTAAGCCACTACAAAATTTTGTTGCTTCCAAAACCCCAGTAAGGTTACAGATTTGTTTAGGCGCTAACCGTTGTAGTGGTACGATCTAAATGGAATATTTTAAATCTATAGAATTCTATAGAAACTGAAAATATATTTCGAATTTGAGAGAAGTCATATTCAATATTTCAGATTTTGTAGGAAATCGGATTTCATTTACTTCAGTGTTTTCCCCACCGTACAGCTCTTTTATATCATATAAGATTTGAATTAAAATGGCGGCAACATAAATTCTCAGAATTCTCACAGTTATTACGGTTTCGCCAGCAACAATAAAAAGAAAAATTAAAGCAAAAATATTAGACAAATATATGGAAATTATGGCATATTACAGTTGATAGTCGGTTGTCGTTGTTTTATACTTGTACTATTGCTGGTGATTATAGTTGCCGGATCGTCTAGGGTCGGTGCACGAATTATGTTATGGTTGATTTGTAGTTTGTAATCTTGAGTTTTGTTGCGCGTGCTGTGTCATGATATATTAACTACAGATGGAATAACATCAGACCGACCCGACCCGGCTGGCTGTTGGTTGTTGTCGTCGTCATTGTTGGCACTGAGCGTTGCTTTGTTGAGCAAGTTAACGCGCGAAAAAAAAACCATAGAGACACAATCGCTTTTTAGCTTCTTTTTTTCAGTTGTTGCAATTAAAATGTAATTTTTATGCTATTCTGTAGA
The DNA here is from genome assembly GCA_035044805.1 of Leucophenga maculata. Lineage (NCBI taxonomy): Eukaryota > Metazoa > Arthropoda > Insecta > Diptera > Drosophilidae > Leucophenga > Leucophenga maculata. The sequence goes on from JAWNNP010000497.1 coordinate 221,341, forward strand.
ACGTTACTTGCAACTGTTGTTGCTGTCAGCATGCAATGCCTTAGTTTATTGCCACACACGAGCAACGCGAGAACTGTTAACTGTTGTTGCAATCATCGAGTGCAGTACAGTAGAATTCATGAGCGTGTTACCATAGAATTTTATAATGTATATAAGGCACAACAGCAATAGTTTTTATATCTTATATCCAAAGGGAAAAAGTTATATTAAGTTTGTGCAAATGTAGGTAAAAGGAGAAGTGGTAGAACCCCAAAAGTATATTTTTCTTGGTCAGCATTTAATGAAGATATAAACATGTCCTTCTGTCTGTCCGTATGAGCTTGACGTCCGTTTGTGGTTGACGAGTGAGCGAAGCGAACGATACTATTGGCTACACCCATTACTATATGTGATCACATTATAAATAAGAAGCCACCATATCGTCTTTCAAGCTAAAAGAAATATAGAAATTTATACAAAAACACATAAGCACTTATATGTATAAGAAACGTGTGTCCATAAGAAATCACTATCTGCACTTCTAAGCTGATGATTACTTAATTAATGAAGTTTTTCATACAAAGCTCCTAAGTGGAAGCTGGGTTTGTATGAAAGCTAGCCCAAAATGAATCAACCATGTTTGTGAATCGAACGACAATAAGCCATCATATTGAATTAGCTAATTTTTATTTAAAAAAATAGCTTTTATACTAATATGTATATGTATGTGAATCATGAGTACATAAAACTCACCATATCGATTTCTAAGCTAATATTTGCTTAAATAAATTAGTTTATCATAAAAAAAAACATTTAGAGGCACAAATTTTAGAATATGCATATGATTTGGGCTTTCATTGGAAGTCACCGAAAAAGTCACTTTGTATGGGACTACACTAAAATGTAAAGAGACAAGCCCATTGGTGTATGTGTGCAACGATATCGTTCAGAAGAAACCACCATATATATATATTCTAGAGGCTATACCAAAAAGTGTGCGTGTCATATCAATTCAGCTATTTTGTGTGCTTATATACTTTCTGGGATAAACAATAACAAATAACTTCTATAAAAAGACAAACGAAATGCACTTCGTTTTTACGCAAATCATTTTCCCGTTTGACCTTAGCTTAAGTGTGATTGTATAAAATATGTGGCATATTGTACTTGCAATGCGCGGTATTTAATTTATTTTAAGAAATACAAACATGACATACACACCCACTTTCTTACGTGTACATATTGCAACGCATAGTCAGCAATAAAATAGCTTTCACACATGACTCACACAGTGCGAAAAATCGCTGATACTGGACAAAAACTAAGTACATATATGGCACAAACATATATAGCTACCTTCTATATACGAGTATATTTAAAATAAAAAAATACATTTTGCGCGCTTTTAAAATGCGCTCAGGCGTGAAGCTGAGGCGGAGTTTGAGTGTAAAAAAGAAAAAAGCTAACCAAGTCGAAATAAAACGACAGGAAATGTGAAATTACGTTTATAATCCTTATAATTAAAGCAGCACAACGAAAAAAATAATTGCATAAGAAATGCGATGGTCTGTCTTTGCTTTTATTGGCAAACAGGAATAAAAGGAAGTTGTAAACAAATTGAAATATATACGCAAAATTATGTAGTCGTATTTGCAATTAAGGCATCAAATTTATATAAAGTTTGCATAATAAAGAGCAACACATACAAGAACCTCCAATCAGCCAAACATAAATCTTAAAAACACTTCCGTTTAGTTTTAAGACAGCAAGACAGTCACTTCAAAAAGGAAAAAAAAAACGTCAAAATTTTGGCTGTGTAAGCTTAAAAAATGAAAGTGAATTTAATATTTTCTTAGGCGCTCAAAGTCTACCTCAACACGAGACAAGTTGGTCCAGCGGCAGCAAAAGAAGAAGTCCACAGCAGTCAAGTGGTAACTGAAGTGGCAATGGGAACGAAGCAATGAAGCTCTAAAGCTTCCAAGATGAAGTCACATTCGAAAATCGTGTGTATATAATGTAAATGAAGATAATTTGGAACGCGCTTTGCTTTTTGGTAACGTAAATGTGGTCTTCTCTTTGAGCCGAGCAAGCACGTTGTACACGTATCTTAAAGTTGAATTGCGGTTGTTGCTGTTGCACAGCGCTTAAAAGGCAGACAACTTGCCGCAGATGCTGCAAAAGAAGATGTTGCTCAGCTTGCGGTCAAGACGAGTTTTAATAGGCATACAGCCGACGACCGATGAGATAATGTGGGCACAAATCAGAAGAAGACAAAAAAATAAAAAAAATAAAAAATAAATAAATGAATAAATAAAAACAAATAAATAAAATAATGTATTGTATATAGATACTTTTTTATTGAATTTTTCTTTCGTTTTCTGCAACTTCGAAAGAAAAGTAAAAGTGGTTGAACTGGTTAAAGAATTTCATGCCTATGAGTTTGTCTCAACTCTGCTGCAATGCGTAATAATTATGAATTGTATTTAAGCATTTATCCATATTCATAATGCATTGCATTTACTAATACAATAATCGGTTAACCGAAATTTGCACAATTTTTCAATTCGCATATGCAATTGGCAGCTCATTGGCAAATATTTGTCTGATCCTTTTTATTTGTTTTGTTTTTTTTTTTATTATTATGTAAATGCGATGAGTGCAATTGAAAATGTTTTGTACAAGTAGCTGGCGTAGTATGACGAAGTCAGCTTATGCAAAATATCGAAAGACTTAAGCGACAAACTAAACGCAACGCCATGCCATGCCTTATATACACTATATGAACGAATATATATTTACATAGATATGTGGACAATACGTAATGAGCCGCAGCAGCGTATTTACATGTAAACATTTGCTTACAACACAAAACTGCTGAGTGACAACAATTGCAACTAGCAGACAGTGAAAGACCGCAATTGTGAATATGCAGATACTTGCAGCGCTGCCTATAGATACCCGTATCAATTAACAGATATTTGAAACGCTAATTACTTGAAATGCTTTTTACGTGTGGCAAGTGGCAATTGGCAACTGGCAACTGGCATAGATTCATGCCACATGCCAACATCATCGCATCGCATCGTTGTGGCGCTGATTTCAATGATTGCAATTTATGATGATGACGTTGAATATGACGAAAGCGTTAAAACAATAAACTTAGGCAACCAACTTGACGAGTGCAGGCAGCTAAGCAAAATTTCAATATTACAATAAGAAATTGTTTAATAAGCGCAGATTTTATTGCAAATATTTTCATTGCGAATATTGTAATTAATTAACAAACAAATAAACATTAAAATGATGTCGAAATATGATTTCAAAATGGTTTTCTTGTAAAGCTTAATAAATGTTAACTTGGTATTGCATTAATTGTTTATTTATTATTTAGTGGTCCGAAATGGAGCTATATGGAATATATCATTGGAATTTAAGGAAGACACATCAAATTTGGCATTTTAAGCTAAAATAAGAAAAACAAAAAGGTTTCATTCAAAAACGAATGGTATGAATAGTACTCCTTAGAAAATCACATTCATAAAACAGTACCTTTCTAAATTTGAAATAGAAGAAGAGGAAAAATACAGTATGAGAAGTAGGTTTGCATGGTAAGTACCATGCCATAATAATCCAAACATTGGGTTAATAGTCTTCGCCTCTAAATAACCCTAATTGCCAAGCGCGACTACTTCGATTGAACGCGTTCTTTGATCGCGACTCAAATACTACACGCACATTTATATTGTGTTTGCCGGAAGTATTGTCAATGCTTTTGCGGTATATCGTAATCTTTATATTCCATATGTATCCACCACATGCCCGCTTTTAAATTGTTAATGTTACGTTTAGTGGAAATTTGCAGATACTTGAAAACTGTTTTTTTTTTATTTTTAGGCACCATGTTAAAATTTCGTGAAGTTATGCACTGCTATCAAAGAATGGTAACAAGGTGGGATGATGGAATCCAGTTGGTTTAGTTTTTCATTCAATTTGTTGATAGCTTGCAATATACGCGTAAGCAATTGTATATGTCATGCTTTTCATTATTTTCACGTATTTGTATCTGTATAGAAAAACACTTTCAATGTTCGAATTGACAGCCTTGACAGTTGAAGCACTTATGTCTGTGGACTAAGTTGGTATTTTTTTATTTGTTACTGGTGCATTTCTTGCTGTCATTGCTCTGACTTCACAACATAAAAATCGTGTAGGCTGCTTGAACTTTCCAAGTGGTTGGTTTTAACAAAAAGTGAAAATTTTCCAAAATTAATTTATGAAAATTAAAAACAAACTTTTTGTTCAACTTTCAATTTTTTAATTATTTGCTTAGTTTCAAAATTCAATTACGCTTGTTGTCGACTCCAATAAAATGTCAAACTGACATAAATTTTGCACATGTCACACTGGCCGCCAGAGCGGAAACGGCACTCAATTCCATTCAATTCAATCCATATAAGAAGTGTTATGCTATTTAATATTTCACACTTTTACGCGCATCTTCAGTGTAAAAGTATCTTACATTGTTTTTATTTATGCATTTATTTATTATTTGACATACTTTTTTGCCACTTTTTGGAAGCTTTTAATTGCAATAATTAAGACAGACAGACAGACAGACGGACACACGGGCAGACTGTGGTACTGTAAGTTAGAGGAGTGGCAAATAGCTGACAGTCACTTGATCGCATGTCGCGCGCCCTTTGCACTCAACACCAGCACAATCGCCAGTACAATCGCAACACTTGGCAACATTGTCATTAAAAATTATGACATTGTAGTAGTTGTAATTAAGCTGAATTAAAACTGTTGCTACCGGTCTGTCTATGTATCTGTGCATGTCTATCTATATATCTCTTGAGGTTTGTATCTATGCTGAAGCGTTGACGCCCAAGTCAAGTTGCACGTTTGTCGTTTGATGCAAAGCTGTCATTGAAAGTGTCATGCAGTTTTTTTTTTTTTTTTTTTTTTTGATGATGCTTCGTTTCTTTAGCAGTATTTTATATTGGAGCAACACCAACAACAATTATTTTTCGCACGCCCCCTTCACTTTTTTCTTGTATTTTTCATTTATTATTTTTTCAACTTGAAGCTAATTAAAATTGCGCGCATCTGAAGTGTGTTAATTTTATGACATAATTCAGTTACAACAACAAAGCCAAACAATTTTCAGCAATTTTCAAATACTGACATTCGTTTGAAATTTTGAAGTGTAGATCCGCTGTAAAGATTGAGAATGGGAAGCGAATAGATGCATTGCAGCATTTTCGCTACATTAAAAAGATTGATGAGATTGAAATGTTACAACTTAAATCAGCAGGTAGTTTATTTTAGTGTATGGTTATTAAGTGCGCAAAAGCATTTAGCACTTAGAGGAAAATAAAAATTACTGAACGCCGTTTACATGTGCCGTATTAACGATTTTTATACCAACAGTGGAGTCAGGATATTGTATTAGTCGCACGGAGCTTACGAGGAGTAATTTGCGATAAATTATTATAACTTATTTGAAATAAACAGTTGTTTTTATATAAATTTTGAAAAAAAAAAAAAAAATTTTTCTAGCTTTGGTTGGTAATAAAACTCTTCAATATTGCAATGAATGAGCCTGAAAACTGAAAACTCAGATTCATAACGAATAAAAAAAAGAAAGAAAGAAAGAAAGAAAATTTTGATCGTAATTTGTATTGATCGTGAGTTAAAGTCTTGAGTTGCGGCAACATTTTCTTCATTTTTCGGGGGACTTCGCAATTTGTCTTTAAGAAAATGTTAAAAAAATTCCTACCGTTTTCAGAATACTCGACGGTCTTTGCGGCCAGTTGAACAAATTCATAAGGTACTGCCAACTTGATGTTTCTCCGCGAAGTTGTATGCACCAGAAGAATTATATATATATAAATATAATACGGTTTACTCCATTCAACTCATACAATAGTTCTTCTATCAGCGCACTTATCAGCAAAAATCGCTCGAACATATTGTTTTTTTCAGTAATATGAGTATAAACATTTCTTTTGACTTATTTTAACTAACTGATCATACGTTGAAATTTTTTGCCAACAATTTTCGATATTACGTGTATTTCTATGAATTTCAACATCAAATGTCTTAGTTATATCTAACACAAAGTTATGAATCAAAAATATTTTCACTTTCTAATCATTAATTTTCCATTTTCAGACATTTTATTTTTGTCCATATGCAGATTTTGTCTTTTATGTTAAATTTATGAAATAATAATAGATGCCATATAAAGCACATTCCATATGATTATTTAACACAGTGACACACATGTTTGTGAAGTTCAAACTGCTGTTAACTCACAAGATACTATTTTGTGTCTCCTCTATTTTTAATTTATATTTTAACATATTGAACTGACCTACACGTAATAAGTGGTAGGTAGCCCCGTCGGTTATTCATTAACACGTTTGGTAAATAAATAAAGAAATATGCAATAAACTAAAAAAAAAACCCATATAAAGAAACGTTTTTTCTCCTTTTTTTTTTTTTTTTTTTCAAATAAAAGCAAATAAACCATTTGAATAAAAGCAAAGATTTGCAAAACAAAAACCCTGCTTATAGTTAGAGACAAAGCGCGAAATATTATATGCATGTGTATAGAGGAAGTTGAGTAAAGATATAGTATAGTATATAGTTTTATCTAAGCTCAGCAGAGTTTGGCTATGAATGAACGAGCTAATGAATTGGCAATTGGACAAGCAGACAAACAAGATACATAGATTAAAGATACGCGACAACGCGATGCTCTAACAACAATGGGAGAAAGTTTTTTTTATTTTTATTTTTGCGTCAGAAACCAAATAAAGAGAAAGAAAGAAAGAAACAATGCCAAAATATGAATTTAAAACGATATAAATTAATAAGTAAATAAATTTAGTAAAGTGTGACAAAAGTGCATTAAATTGTTGTATTCGCTCGTATGAATATGGAGAATTTAACAAAAGTTTATAACAGAAAAATAAAAGATGAAGAGGAAGAAAAAATTGTAAATATGAAAATTGGTCGAAATAATGCTTTATTATTTAACTAAGCTAAATTAATTAAGCTTCCAATTTTTGCAATAATTTTTATTTATTTCGAATGGCTTTTATGTTATGAATCAAATGTGTTATATCATAAAAAGTCTAAGTAATGAAAAAGAAAATTTCTTTTGAGATACACTTTTTGTTTACAATTATTTATTAGGCTACATTTTATGCAAATTGAAAATATTTTGTCTGTAATTTTTGTTTTTTGTGTACGTGTAAATATTTGTGCTCAATTATTGGGTTTCTTTTGAACGAACTCTTATACATACCCACATACCTATATGCAAATAACGACCGGCTTACTGAACTTTTGTTCAACTAATGTTCGAATTGCTGGCCTGCATTTTAATTGAATGCGTTTCAGGGTTTGGCGATGTAGAAACTTTCTTGTCTTTAATTGAAGCGAAATAAGTGACAAAATTGTGGTTTATAAGTGGGCCAGTGTCAATGTTTGATTTAATGCATTATATATTGCAGAAAATTAGATTAACTTAGTACTTTTTGGCTTTCAATAAGTACGTAATTAATTCGTAGTAAGCAGTTAGAAAAAAATAAATCTCTGTACCATCCTCTAAAGATGAAAAGTATTGTCCTAAAAGTTATACAATGAAATTTATTCTTTGCATGTCATGAAAACCAAACTGTATAATATATAAAAATTGGCTCGACAAAGATTATTTGAAAATAAAGATCTTGATTGCAGTCTTTCACTTTATAGATTCGACGATAGAAAATATAAGGGATTCGAGGCTCATTTAATTATACTAATAAAGAAATTCCAAATTTGATTTGACTTTGAGAAGTTTTTACTTGTCATACTTAGTAGCGAAATGATGTGTTAAGCTGGTTTTCTTCGTAATCTTATAAAAGCAGGGCAAGACAACCCAATTTTCGGACTAAATATCTGTTTTTCCAATACAAATAAGATTTCGGGAGTTCTGATTAGAGACAGCAAAAGTTTTGTTTCATTCTCATACATACCAGTGCACTATTGTTTGCAAACTTTAAAGAAAATAACTTAGATCCCATAAAGTATATATGTTATGGTTCAGCTTGACGTGACGAGTCGATCTAGATACGTCTGGCTGTCTGTCTGTCTGTCTTGTTCACACACACGAACGACGACAGACGACTCGCTATTGGTTGGTGATCATTAAGATATATACTTTACGAAGTCTGCCACGCATTCTTCGACCTGTTTTATAGCTTAGCACAAACCTAGTGTATCCTTGGCATCACAGCGCAGTGTATAAAAAGTTTCAATTAAGCATGTTTATCTATCAGTTTTGAAATTTTTGTAACATTTGTAAGCATTTAAAATCTTATGGTTTTCTTTAATACACACGAAACTAATCATTAAATTCATTAAATTGATTTTATAATTATACGGCTCAGCTCTTTGGCGCATGCGCTGCGAAGTAACGAGCGTGTAAATGTCGATTAGTTTGCATTATAGCTTCGTAAATGAATTTCAAATAGTAGATACAGAGAAAAGGCAGCAATGAGCAGAAAATATGTTATTAACCAAATAAATAAATAGTAAATTTTTTTAATTTTAAATAACTCACCATGCAAAGCAATTTCAAATTAACAAATCCGCAAAGCGTTGCTCGTCGTCATAAAATGTTTAATTGGCAATTTCAACGAAATTATCTTGACATTGACCCAATGCAAAAGCGTTGAAGTGTAAGCACGAATACGTAACTTCTGTTTTAGTTTTGGAAATTAATTTGGCATATAATAAATCTTCGATATTTCAATTATGCGGTATTTTTTTTTTTTTTTTGGCAATATCTCTTTGGATGCTTTTTCTTTGACCTTCTAATGTTAGATATTCCACATAGCAAATTAATTATTTGATTGTGGTCAATCGAAAATACTCTTTGACGTTCAACAGCTTTTCATGTTTGACATATGTTTCTAGATATTTTAATGTCGGTATTTGACAAGTTGACTCATTGCTGACGCGTGTTAATGATTTAGAAATGAAAAAATACGAAAAAACAGCGAACCACAAAAACCAATTTAAATTGATTTCACTTTTTGGCTACAAAAATTAAAAAAAAAAATTATTGTGCGTTACTACCTGCAAATTATGAATGGATTTGTTTGTAGCTACTATGTGGTAACTATTTTTGATGATGTATCTACATAGACTACTAACTAATTTGTGTGTCGGGCACTTTCTACTATTTGCCATAAGTCTTGATAATTAAAATAAGCGCTTCGAAAATTTTTAAATTCCGTTCAAAAAAAAAAAAAACAGAAAATCTAATGTAATATTATGTTATAATCGATTTATTATTCCTATTTTGCAGCTATTTGGCTTAACAATATCCATAGCAGTCACTGCAGCGAAAGTAGCTGAGACTAATACAGATGCGGTCCAGCCTAAGGAAAGCAGCACAACTAAGCGTGAGGCAACATCCGCTGCTGCAGAAACAGCGCCAATAGATGCAACGACGAAGTCTTCTAGCAGCGATACAGCAGCAATCAAAAGAGAGAACAGCTCAACGCAGACACGTCAATCGAAGTCGTTGAAAAGCGGCGTACCGGGTGAAAATCGCGGAAAGCGTACACTCTACGATTTTGGTAATGCTGGCTATCTTTATGGAGATGTAGCGAACAGACGTACTGGTTATGTGGATAGCAATGCTGCTTCTTACTATCCACAAAGTGGTTATTACAATGGACAGAATGCAATTGGTAAAAATTTATATTATTAAACGAAAATAGACATAATTATCTTTATTTGATTGCAGCACAATTCCCGGGAAGTTTTATACCAAACTATGCACCATATCCACAATATTTGGAAGCTCCCGAACCGATTATTGAGATTATAATCAAGGATGCCAATGAAACACTAGCCGAGGAAACGCCTCAGCCGATTATTACGAAGCGTAAGAAGAAGAAGGAAAAAGTGCATGTTTTCTATGTGAACTATAAGAAAGATCAGAATAATAAATTGCATCTGGAGACACCCATTGCCTCGCTAAATAACGATGATACCGATGAGCAAGAGGATGAGGAAGAGGAAGAGGATGAGATTCCGCAGTATGCTGTTACACCGTTGCCACCAATAAGATCGACCACCTTGCGTACAGTTATACATCCCGATTCGGAGAAATTCCACAGTAATAGTGGTATACATGTTTCTTTTGGCGCCGAGGATAAACGTCAGACCGGACATATACTCGAGGAGCATGATGCCGAGAGCATACAGCGTCAGGTGGTTGCATTGCCGGTGGGCAGTGGTATAAAGAATGATGGTTTCATAGCAAATACACGCGCAGATTATGGACGCGATAATAGTTTCGCACGTGCACCAGCTTCGAATTTACTCTTCGGCAATGGCCCCAATACATATCATCAGCAATTTTCCACATCATCGCAGCAAATCTTTCAAACGCAACAACAATTGCCGGTGCAACATGCCAATAACTATTTTAGACCACCAGCTGCACTAGTGGGTGTGCCACCACCACAGAAACAGCAGCAACAACAACAACAACAGCAGACGCAGCAATATTTTAACAAACCGCAGCAGCAGCAGCAACAACATTCAAACTTCGCACAATCATCCAATTCACACTCGATTTTTAATAAATTGCTGCAACAATCGCAATACTATGTCAATCATAATCAGCAATATCCGCAGCAGCAGCAGCAGCAGCATCAGCAGCATCAGCAGCATCAGCAGCAGCAGCATCAGCAGCACCAAGCAGCTCAACAGCCACAGCAGCAACAACAACAGTCGCAATATATAAAGCCAAGCGCACAGCCTCCAAAACAGGTGCCATTCTTTCCCACAGTGCTACCCAAGACGCAGGAGCTGCCCTCTCGCCAGTCCCCAGCACCTTATCAGCCCATTAAATTCCGTCCAACACCAGCGTCTGCACCACAGATCAAACCAGCACCAATACCTGCCAAATTGGATAATTCAAACTATTATCAGCATCAACAGCAACAGCCATATAAAACGATACAGAGTACGCAGCAGCAACAATATAAATCGCAACAAGTTACGCAGCAGCAGCCTCCTTTCCAATTCAATCGCCAGCCACAGTTTGTACAACAGCCTGCCTTCACGGTACAATCGCCCACGCCACAAGCGGATTACTATCATAGTCAGCAACAACAGCAACAGAAGACAACACAACTACACAAATATCAAAGTCAAAGCAGCAGCGCTGCACAGAATCCCAGTTCAAGTTTAGGATCCGTGCACAATTACTTCGAGATACAGCCATCTAGAGAGACCGAATTGCTAAAATCTATACCCAAGTATGAGCAACATATTACAGAGACCGTGCACAATCCCATTGGCGAGCAGTTTACCAGCTACAGCAGTTCACGCAATCAAGTCATACACGATATACCAGCGCCCAATTTAGGACCAACAGCAGCGCCACAAAACCAACCACAACATTCTCAACAGCAACAGCAATTAACTGGGCATTACATCACAGCGACGCAACAGCATCAGCATCTGCAGCAGCAGCCGCAACAACATAATCAACAGTTCACGAGCTTTGTCACTGCACCACACAGTGGTCTCAATTCCAACTATCACAGTCCATCAACTACGGTCGCGCCTGTTTTTGCCGAATCTACACACGGTCAGAAAGTTTTAGTGGTCACACCCATGCCGGCTACTGTTTATAATCAGTATCAATACAACAACAACATTAACAATGAAGCAGTAGTCCAGGTGCACTCACAAACACCATCATTACAAACGCAGGCCAGCACAAATTTTGCACAGCAGCCACGTCAAACTTCCGCCGCTGCCGCACAGATAGCTTCAACACTGCAGAGTAATAACTCACCCTATAGCGTGTCCACCTATCATCAGGATGTCTTTAAGCAGCTTGAAAATCATGCACAGCAACAACAATCAAGGCCAGGGCAGTCTGAAAAATCGTATGTGCCACCAGCACCAGCAACACCAACAGTTGTTACGAAAACAGAATCTGTCTCCCCAGCTGCCGCATCCGCCAAGCCCACGAGTGCACCAAATGGTAAAGCCTCACAGACGCTGCTGCAACTGCCCGACGAAGTGCCCGATGATCTGCGACAGCAGCTCTTCTCCTCAGGCATACTGAATAATGCGGACATTTCGATACTGGACTACGATAAGGTTGGGGATATTGCGTTGGAGAATTTGCCCGCCGAACATTTACAAAATTTCTATGGCGCTGGCGGTGGTGCACAAATTGCAGAAACGAATCGTGTGGTAACTGTGGTAAAGCCGAACGGCGATAAGGTTGCACTCAGCGAAAAGGATATCGAGCGCGTCAAGCAATCAAATGCATTACCGCAGAAACAGAATCTCGATGTGAAAGTGGTACGTTTCGATGCACAGCAGGAGAAGAGCGTCAGTGAAAAATATCTAAAATCGGATGCAACTGTAGTGCCACCAGTGGATCTAGCCGATCGGCAGCAGTATAATCGATATTTACCATTAAAGCTGAATGGTGCACAATTTCCTATACCCGAATCTGACGAACTGAAAGGCAAAAAAATTGTTAGTGTTGTTGTCTTGGCTCCGGTGGAGGCAACGGCAGCACAGCAGACGGGTGAAAGCGAAGCACGTGCTGTGGATTCAAAGGAGGTAAAGTTTATTGGTGGTGATTTGATCAAGACACTGGTTAAGAAACCCACCAAAGAGAATTTTAAACGTTGGCTGGAGAAGGAAGCACGAACAGATCTGGAACAGCAATCAGTGGTGCTCTTGGTTGCCAAGTGAGTTTAGATAATACAATTTGACTTTTTCAAAAATTAATTTATTTTTTAACTGAATACTGGGTTTATTACTTTTTGATACAGAAACTTGATTATTTTGTAAGAAGTGTATCATTAGGTGACATATGTTGGGCGCATTCTCTTTGCACATGTACAATTATAACCTCATTGGCCGGGGCCAAGGTCCCGGAGAGGTGACAATATGCCAGCCTACAAGGTTTTTCAAAATAAATGTGACTTTCAAAGTTTGCGGCGTACGTACATTCCAATGAAAGCAGCCAGAAGAGCCAAGACCAAAATATGCACGCCAAGTTCGGCTAAATGTGAATATTTTGCTGCTGTTTTCTTCAATTAAAAAATGTCGTTCTTGCCAGAAGGTTTGCCTTAAGCAAAACATCCGAATTTGTGGCAAAACAATTTGTCTAAGAAATTATGGCCAACTAATGATAACGAAATCATGCCTCAGGCACCATATTCACTGAATTTGGTCAGCTGCTACTTTGTTCTGTAACCAAAACTGAAAAAATACAAAGGGATACGTCTTATCAATACGATTGTCAAGGTTATACTCAAAGCGCATATCAGGTTTGGAAAAAAGCGCTGGCACAAATGTACTATATTTGAAGGGGACTACTTTGAGGAAGGCAAAATAGATATTGATTTTTCAAATAACGTGCTGTACCAATGGAATGGAAGTGCATTTAATTCTGTAAATTTTTTTTTTTTTTTTTTGCACAGATCTAGCGAAAATGCCGAACAGGAGATCTTCATGTATGACATTGCCAACGGCGCTGTGAACAAACTCAATGGAGAGCTCTCAAGTACTTTTGTGAATGTTGCCGAGGAGAATGCCAGTAGTGAGGATCTGGAACATGCTGCTACGTTAGATCACAGTACGCTGGAATCGATGATGCACAGGCGGCGCAGATAAATGCTGCGCTTCGAACTGACAACTCTAAATGCCATTTTTCAAATTGCGCACAAATGGAATTTCTATAAAACAAATTTTCTGCTCAATTTCACACTTCATGCTATTTTCTGCTTAGGTTCTATCGCTAAATTTATATCATTTCTGTTTGCTCGTTTGTATAAAAATGATTAGTCTGTTAATTTAATTATTTTTAGTTAATTTTAATTACACAGCATATTTGTGCCAGAGTGCTTGAGACGTCAGAGGGTTCAGCGTTCTATTGCAAATAATTTGATTTTGTAAATATTTTCAAAAATAAAAAGGAATTTAAAACTGTTAAAAATATGTTTAGGTTAAAAAGAAAAAAATAAATACAAAATAAACGAATGAAAATTAAATTGCTTTGTACATTTATTCTCTAGTGGCCATGCAGCTTAATTTCTTTTCTATTTCAAAGTGCCTTTTTTTCAGTTGCACCGCACGGAAGTTCGATGCACAAAGCGTGCTTTATTAGGTTATGTTACAGGATGCTGTCAATAATGCAGTCCGGAGTCAACCATAAAGTAATTAGTGAACCACGCGCAGCCATGGACCCACGCAAAAAAAAAGCAAAACCAAAGATGCATCAATATCAGACGCATCGCTGACGTCAATTTCCGTGATGTTGTGATAATAGCGGAAAAAGTTTAACGTCAGAGCATACGATGCTGACTATGGAAGCTACACAGAGAAAAGTGTTTCTTAACCAATATTAACAAGTAAGAAAAGTACAGTCGGGCGTAACCGACTGTAAGAGGCCCTGTACCAGTGCAGGTCACCAAACAAACACAATAAATGTTTCCCGAGCTTATGACCAAACACATGACCACTTCTCACTGCGCGAATATGAATGAAATGGAAGGGTAAACATTTTAAAATAAACTTGTGAAATTCCGGAGCAGTCCTAGTCGAATGAAAAATCACGAAGTCTCTATCTATTACCGTTTCCGAGATCCTTTCGTTCATACAGACGGACGGACGGACGGATGGACAGACGGACACGGCTATATCGACTCCTCTATCACTCCTGACCATAATGGGGGTAACTTTGGGGGGTCTCCGACAATTAGTTCTTCCTGTTACATACATTTGCACAAATCCAATAGGCTCTTGTACCTTCGGTACAGGGCCTAAAAATGTTTTATTACAGAATTTGTGTTGTGTTGCTTGAAAGGCGAGCCTGTAAGCACTGGCCTGTAAACACTGGCCTTCGTTTCAAGATAAAACCCAGAAAGGAGAACATATTTGAATGGAGGCCGATATGGAATTATATGAAAAATATTATTAGAATTGAATAAAGTTTTTAACTTAATTTACAAGAAAAACTAATTTTCTTACAAGGACGATTATTATGGGTGCTACCACTTAGAGATGTGTTGGCACGTTCGTAATTATCTGAAGTTGAAGGTTCTATCGCATATAGTCTTCAAGTTCTCGATGTTCATAGGTCCGTATCCAGACAGACGAACATGTCTATATTGACTCGACTTGTTGTATGAGGCTACCCATTTCAATGGTCTGATGTGAACCTTTATGGAATATGTTATTAGGATTGATGTTAAATACACCAAACTTACCGTTAATAGCTAAATTATTAACAACTTCATTTGATTTTTTCATATAAAACACCAGAAAGGAGGGTAATAAGTATTTACGTAAGATATTTAAAATTTGACGTTTCAATCTAAATTAACAATAACAATAACAATTCGTCCATGCTAAAGTTCAGTGGGGGTTGGTTCGTATGGTAAGTGTTCTGTAAAATTTACCCAGTTTTTAAAAGCTTCCTTTGGAGGCGAAAACTGATATTCGAACCACAATCAATGTTTTACAGAATTTTTTTTACACAAAAAGATGAAACGAATCAACTTTGACATCAAATTTCATTAATACAAGTAGACTTGTATAAATGAACTGGTTTTTCTGAGTGTAGTAGATTTTTTTTCAGCATCAAACATCCTGGCAACCTGTTGCAATTTCATTATATATATTTATGTGAAAATGATGGTACATCATGATGCTTGTTTGCTATTCAAAGTGCTCACTCGCTGTTACGCTATAGTCGCGGACGGTTGTCGTGCTGTGCTCGGGTTGAGTTAAAAATGTTTCGAAACGCGAAGTTAGATAAAAACCACTTTTCTTATTTGCTGTATCCTTTTTTGTTTATTTATAAAATTTTTGGTTTTGTACCCATTCAAATAGGCAACTGCAATCATAATCTCATACCCAAATGGGATATGAAGGCAGTTATTTTGACATTACTCGCGAACACGGCCTTCATAGGTAAAACAAAAGTAGATAATAATGCAATATATTTTTTTATATAGTGAAATTTACTACAGTTGGCTTCGCTTTCGACTTCAATCATCTTAAGTGTTCCCTTCTCAACTGTGTGCAAGTTTTTGCAGTCTTCTTGCTAGGCCTGCTAGCATTGGTTTCGTCTTGGATATCGTTAAAGGATATGCAGCGTATTTGCAATGCCATTTGCCGCATTGATAACTTCTTGAAGAGTGTGAGTAATGAGTGCTTTGACTATCAGCGAATGCGTCGCAACATGTTTGTGCAACTTTTGGTTGCAGTATCAATTGCCATTATTGTGACTATGGTCAATAGTTTCGTTTTACAACCGGACAGTCGGACAGTCAGCGCGCTAATTTCAAACGGCTATTGGTCTATCTGTTTTTGTCCTATTCTGCTGGCTACACTCAAAGAATTTCAATTTTATAATTTTCTTGTCGTGCTCGAGTCGAAATTTGAACGCGTCAACTCCCAATTGAGTATGCGTTTTACCGAGCACAATGCCAGAAGTCGATTCAGTTCAGCACGTTCTGCACGGGCTGCAAACTATACATCACCGCGAGTTGGCAGTGCACCATTAATATCGGATACAATACTGTCCACATTGGATGAGTTGCAGTATCTACGCAACACTTATTCAATCATTGCGGACAACGTGGATTGCCTAATGCGCATTTCGCATTTTTATCTGCTGCTCTCGACCACCATCTCCTTCGGCGTAATAACCATTCAGAGCTATTATCTATTATTGTTTGCTACGCACTCGCTTGAGCTGAAGACATATGAGGCGCTTTCAATTATTGCCTGGATACTGGTACAGATTGGTGTGATTGCTATAAAAATAAATGCTTGCAATATGATCTCAAAAAAGGTGCTCAACGATTCTTTACCTGATATTTGTAATATGCCAATTGATGACTTCTTTTTTTAGATGTCTGCAACAGATGCAATTCTACAAAAAATTATTCTCGAATCGTGCCACCATAACTTTTTGATTCGCATCATTCAATTATTCGTATTTGAGGTGCAGCAACACAAGAGACGAATAAATCTCAACGGCTTCTGTGCAATAGGCACAAAGTGTTCGCTTTGGGTCAGTATAATATAGTAGAGCTTCCTTTTATATTACAATAATGGAGAAAACAAGAAAAATCTATAACTATGGTGCAACAGAACATACGTCATTAGTGAATAATTATTCCATATTGAAATATAAAAGGGAACTTACGAAATAAATCATTAAATTGTTCTTGAAATATTTCTCTCAAGTATTTTTTAATTTCTTATCTTCTTTTCGTAAGATTGTTGTTGCTGCTCTCATTATATACGTGGTAAGTTTGTGTAAGTTTGTTTTCACAAATGCTTGCCAAATTTATTAAAACAATTTTAGAAGACATTTATTAACAAAAAAAAATATCAAGAATGAAAAATGTTGAAATGAGAAGTTTAATCAATCTTTGGCTATATATTGAATACGATTTAATGTAATTAATATTTTAAGCGTACTCATGCAATTGAATTTCGAAATCTGATTCAGAACTTCATATAAAATCAGATTCTAAAAAAAATTACTCAATCCCTGGAAAAACAAATTATACAAAAACTGATTTAAAAAAACACTTAAAAACAAGCTTGTGTACTGGCACACAACAAAACTAATATATATCTTTTCATTACTGCATTAAAAACAATTTAAGACACCCATTAGTTACTATATGAACAAATATATTTGTAAACTGTAAGAATAGATGTGAAACAATGTACTATTCATTAACTTCTTATGTATGTAAAAGCTATTTAATTCGTAAAATATAAGATACGTGTTTTGGATACACACACCGTGGATATATCTATGGAGCAGCATACTACTTTCGGTCAAATCTAATTGTCTTAGAAGATTGGATGGAGTGATGACCATCAACTGAGAAAGTTCTGACATGGACTACAATTTATTCTATATAAATGTGTAACACAACACATTTATGCTATAAATGTATGTTTATTTCTAAGATAATACATATATATATATGATATCATTGTATTAAAATTAAAAATATATGTATAAACCTTAATGCTAAAAAAACATCTTAAAATTGTTTGTTTTAGATCGATTTGATTTGATTGATTGGCAATATTTACATACTATGTTGTTGAACATAGGCTGTTGTACTTCTATGTAACGATGTTTTGTCCTAAATCAGTAACCGACTTCGATATTTTTGTTGTATGCTTTGGTGATCCTATGGAGTTCTGTAGAACTGATCTGACATAACTAAACTATAATAAATTTTCAATCAACTAAAATACTGCCTGTTTAACGAAATTCGTCGCTGATGCGTTTAAAATTCACCCATTAACTATTATACAAAAATTATATTTCAAAAACGAAAACAGAAGTCTGGTTACTGATGCACAAGAATCATTGAGAATATGGAGAAGTCATTCTCAACCCCACTTGGAAGCGATGAATAAGCGATGGCAGCACCACTAGATAATGATAGCTTTAATGTAAATCGGCCGAATTATAACGGGGTCGAATCGGTTATTAAAAGTTCGGTTATTCAAGAATGACGACGAAGAGGTGGAAAGGAGTATGTACCAACTTTTATGTAAGATATAGTCCATATGAATACATGCCCAACGCTTGGAACGGCGATTAGACAAATAATAAGATTTGCTAAAGAATTAGTTTCGAATGAATGGTTTTGAAAAATGTGCGTTTTTGAGATATCTTTGTTCACGACGACCGGATAGACGGACATAGTTATATCGCCTGGACATCAGATGCTGATCAAGATTATATACCATACTTTATAGGGTATGCTACGCCTCCTACAGCCTGTTACAGCCTGTTACATACATTTGCAGAAACTTAGTATACCTTTGTTCTTACAGGGTCGTGTATTAAAACCCAAAACGTGCTGTCAGATTGTATGGGCGGCATATCAATATGTATACTTTATCTGCTCTATTATAGACTAGCTGTACCCGGCACGCTTTGCTGCGCCCAGTAAAAATTATATTCATTACACAATATATTTTCCTCCTACTTGACTCCAAGCACTTTTCCACTTCTTCCAGCAATATTCAAAACCGATAAACCAAATATCTTTTAAACTATGAAACTTTATTCTCTTTTCTTAACTTGATGACTTCATCCGATCCCATTAACATGTATACCAAATTTTATCCATGTACTTCAAATGAATGCAAAGATATGTTTAATATTTTGTATCGTTCGTATGTATCGTTCGTCCCCATACCTCGAATAGATGCAAAGAATTTTGTTTATCGGCTGTATGGGGGGTGGGGCATAGCCCCTCCGATTTTGACCAAACTTAACGCGACTACTTTTCCCGATCCCATTAACATGTGTTATAAATTTCGTCCCCATACCTCGAATAGATGCAAGATGTGTTGAATTTTGTTTATCGGCTGTATGGGGGGTGGGGCATAGCCCCCTCCGATTTCGACCAAACTTAGCCTATGTTACTCAGGGTGATTGTAGCTTTCCAATGGTGAAAAAATCGACACAGTAGTTTTTGAGTTTACTCATTACAAACACACACACAAAAAAAATTTTTCCTCTTTATAATCTGCTTTATCATAGACTGGCGGACACAGATAGAGCGCCTCGTTTGGTCGGGCGTAGCAGTAACACTAGTTCAGCTGTCAGTCATTGACTTTAAGTTTTTAGTGCAATCTCTCAATTGGTTCATGTGCAATAAACTTGTTAAACAAATCAGTGTTTGGTGTATTTAATGATTAAGAAGCTGTTACAATCGCGAAGATTGCCTTAAATTTCCGTTTACAAAAGAAATTTCATAAGTCGACAATATAAAAGTGCCAGCGACTACTGTTGCCACCTGCCAACCTAACTCTCATTCTATTATTTTTCTACTTTTACTCTTTAATCACTCTGCACGGATGTTTGATGCACAAAGAGCTCTCGAGGATTGTTTATTTAAGGAGGCTGCATGCAATAACGCCGTCCAGTATCAACCCTAAAAGCGATCAGCCAATGAAAAATAAGCAAAACAAAAGCGTAGACATATCAGCTACACTGGGAAAAATTAGTTAACATAAAGAAAAATCTTTAACTTCGGTGGAGTCGAAGCTTAAATACTCTTTGCATTTGGTCTAGGGCTTGGGCTTACTTAGCAAGCTTTTTCGAAACATTTGAAGCCAAAGATTTTATGAAATTTACCTTTGCGGATAATATAGATCGCATAATGCCCCGTATCGCCTCGTATCTGGTGCTGGTCATCATCGTCTCGTTTGCCGTAATTAGCATTCAGACCTTTTATCTATTATCATGCGTAATATACTCATTTGAGCTGAAGACATTTGAGATGGTATCTGGATTATATTGTTATAGGCAACCTACTGATCTGTTTGCAGTCGGTGGCAAGACAAAAAGATAGATGGTAGATGGCATACGCCATTAAAATTTATAGTGTAGAGTCCCCACAGTATTTATCAAGCATTTTCTTAATCGCACACGAAATTCACTTTTTTTCATTTCAGTTTAAATTCTTTAAGTTTTCTGCTTTCAATGACTGTCAAACATAAACTAAATAATGCATTTCCCACAACATTTTATGCTAGTCTGTACACATATGGCAGCTGCGCGGGATATTCAACCACGAAAAACTCAATCATGGTAAAAGTTGAGAAAAGTATTCGTAACTTCATAACAATTTTCACACATTTTAATGGAAAGGACTAGTTGTGTTCGGTAGAGAATAAAAAATATAAAGATAAACAATTAAAAATATAAAAATAATTTCTCCAATTATATCTGTACTGAACTGTCCGACGTAACAGAATGACTTGAGAGTTTTCCCTATTTCAATATCTATCTGTCTAAATATGCAAATAGCTGATTAATTTTCGATTATATGTTCTATTATAAAGGGTTTAATTACGAGTATGTCACAGATATTATCGACATTAATCTAATTAACTAGACAAAGCATGTCTGCGCTTAGGAAAACCAGAAAACCAGAGGAAATGGCAAATGACAGCAACAAACCTACGCAATGTTGTCGCACATCAAACACATATACAAATCATTATTGATACTGCTAAACAGAAACAGGTTGCCTGTATTGCCTCGCGAATCTCTATAAATTGTCAACCATTTGATGCAATCGCCATGGAAATTGCTTACACACCCTGTCGACCTTTTGCACAGAGCATGCATGTCAACATACATGTGTCCGTATACGTCAGCGTGTATATATAAGAAAGGCAACTAGCACGTATAGCACGGATGTTTCATGCGCAAAGTGCTACCTACTTATTAGGTTATGTTTGCAGGATGCATGCAATAATGCAGTCCACTATCAACCGTAAGCAAATTAGCAAAACATGCGCAGCAATGAGGCATTGAAAAATAAGCAAAACTAAAGCGCTCAATGCCGGTGTACGCTAATTAAATTTCTATGATGCTGTACTGATGGAGAATGGAGAATGTAGCGACAACATCAATGACGCTTTACATATCAGCTACACTGCGAAAAACTAGTTAACGTAAAGAAAAATCGTTTACTTTGTTGAACCTTTTTTTTTTTTTTAATTCTAATAAACTTACAATCTGTTTTCTTAACATTTAGTAATTGGTTTAATTAATTTATATTGTAGGAAGTATGTTCCCTAACCAGTGTTCTTGGACCATATATATATTAATAATAAGAAACGTTAATTATTCTTAAATAGTATGTATCAATTATTAGCACAGATTGAATTAAAATTAAATTATAATTACAATATTATATTTAAAGCGAAAAAGTTAAAAATTAAAAATATCGATATACCAGCTCTGTGGGTGTAAATCGGTTAAGTCGTTTACGATTTTGGGTCTCTATTGCTGGTAATTGACGCATATGTGAATTTTCATGCATTATCAATTGTTTGCATTTCTTAATGGTTTCTGCCACTGTGTCGATACCTAGGTCACGATGAATGTCCCTGTTTGCAACATATCAATCAGCTTTCGTAATTATTCTTAGCATTTTTGACTGAGTCCTTTGAATAATTTGTAAATTCGTTTTGCTTGCTGTTCCCCAAATTTCTATCCCGTATTTCCATATCGGCATTATAATTGCTTTATAAATTTGGTTTTTATTGTATAATTATAATTTAGAGTTTTTCCCTAGAAGCCAGTTAAGTTGTCGAAATTTATGTTTCACTTCATTTCGTTCGTTTGTTATATGTTGTTTCCATATGAGTTTAGCATCTATCGTTATTCCAAGATATTTTGAATTTTTTTGAATTTTGAATTTTGATTTCTTCGTCCTTTATTTTAAGTGGGTATTTAATAGATTTCCTATTTGTATATACCACTTGAATCATTTTTTCTTTGTTAATTTCAATTCCCCATTTTTCGAACCATTTCATTGTATTTGTTATAATGTCTTGTAGTGTGTTTGTAGCTATTTTTTCATTTTTGTCGGAAGCCATAAGAACAGTGTCATCAGCGAACGTCGCTATCATTGTCCCTTGGTCTGTTGGCGTTGGAATATCTGCTGTGTATAATAGATATAATAATGGGCCAAGTACACTTCCTTGGGGTACTCCCGCTGTCATTGGTAAGACATTTGAACATGCATTGTCATATTTTATGTAAAAATATCGGTCATTAATATAACTTTTAATTAGATTATATAAATTTTGTGGCAATATATTGCTTAGTTTGAGTAGGAGCCCTTTGTGCCACACTTTGTCAAATGCTTTTGCAATGTCAAGATAAACAGCTATACAATATTTATTTTTATCAATATCGTCCATTATTTTATTTACAACTCTGTGTATTTGTTGTACTGTTGAGTGGCGTCGTCTAAAACCAAACTGGTGGCTTGGTATGGTGTTATTTTATGCCAACATTGGCTCTAGTCGAGTATAGAAGATTTTTTCAAATATCTTTGATGTGATTGGAAGTAGGCTGATAGGTCAGTAGGAGCCCGTCTTTGTCGCATCTTTATTCAGCTTGGGAATATGTGTTATCTGTGCAACTTTCCAGAGAACTTGAAAGAATTGTAGTCTAAGTATATATAAAAATATAAAAATATTACGTATGTATGCTAAAGTAATATCCGGAAGTTCTTTAAGAATTTTTCCACTGATCTGGTCATATCCAGGCGTTTTCTTGTCATTTAGTTTACTAATATGTTTTTTTATTTCAGTTATCGTTGTCTTTTGTATGGCACTGCTTTCGTTCTGAAGCGTATGATTGACCTCGATATGTAAGTTGTCCATGTTGTTAGAAAATGTATTTTCAAAGTGTTGTGCCAAAATATCCGCTTTCTCCCTGTTTGTTCTTGCCCACGTGTTATTTTGCTTCTTAATTGGGGGCTTATGAATTAAAGCATTGTTAAATTTTTTTGTGGCTTTCCATAGAGAGTAGTTTGTTGCTATATTTGTACCAAGGTTTGTCAAATATTTTTGAAGCTGTTTGTCCTTGTCTTGTTGCAGTAACATTTTTAGTTCATACGTTGCTTTATTTAATATAGCTTTATCTCTAGGATGTCTAGTGGTTTGCCATTTTTTAGCGTCAAGTAGTTTGCTTCCCTTGGCATTTGTCAATCTAGATCCCGATATTGCGTTCTTAGCGTTAAAATCACCACCTGCTAAGTATCGATTTCCTAACGATTTTAAATAGTCTAGGTATTCTACTTTAGTGTTATTATATTTAGGTGGGAAGTAAGCGGCTGATAAGGTAGTTTGGCCAATTGCATCTGTAATGGCAGTAGAGGTCGCTTGGATGTGGTCTGTTTTAAATCCGTGAAGTTCAATGCATTTCATTTCATTTTTTACAATTATAGAGGTTCCACCGTGGGCCCTGTTATCAGGGTGATTTGTATAAAAAACTTTATAATTTGGTATTTTAATGTAATTAATTTAATTCCAATAAATGGCGAGTAAGTCCGTTGGCATTCCATATTCCTATTGAAATTTTATCTTCGTTCATCCAATTTAGTCAACAGTAGCGTCACGATGTTCATCATATTGCTCATCTGGGAGATTAATTGTTTCATCATACTTTTTAATTCTGATAGGTCGTCATTCTGTGTTGTTGGTGCTTGTGATGTACTATTTTGATTTTTCGTGTCGTGTGCTTTGTCCATTGTTACCACTCTTGCATAAGATAGTCCTGGAGCAATGTTCTTTTCCATATTATTGTCTGTGATTTGCGGATTTGAGGTTTGGGTTGATGGTAATTGTTTTTTGCGCAGACTAGGGAATTTTTGTATTTGTAAGCTTTTATAAACCATACAGCCCTTATAATTTGCTGTATGATTTTCCCCGCAAAGGGCACATTTAATATGGGTTTTCTCTTCCGTCTGAGTTATGGTACAGTTTAATGTGCTATGCTTGCCAGCACATTTAACGCATACAGCGTCCCTCGAGCAGTAATTTTTTGTGTGTCCATATTTTTGAAAATTTGTGCATTGGGGGATTGACCGTTTTTGATGAGGAGGTTCAAAAACTACTTTGCAGTGGAGAAGATGGGTTATTGAATAAATTTCTTTGTTATTTTCTTTCGATTTTAGTTCAATCGAGAAGAGGGGCAGAGGTTGTTTTGTGCTATTACGTTGTATGCTATAAATATTTATTATTTCATGACCACATTCAGCTAATTCTGCTATTATTTCCTCTTTTTCGGTGGAAAATGCATGTTTCGCAGAATAACTCGGAAACCTTGCTGATCTTTAGGTCTGAATGTGTAGAATTTAGTCTTTTTGTCATTTAAAAGTTTAATTATATTTGTGTAGTGTGTACTTTCAAATGGTTCTATTTTTATTTCGTTATTTGTTAGTGCTCTCATCTCATATTTCGTATCTTGTAGGGAGTTAAGAGCTGAACTTAAAGCGTTTACATTTTCAACACTTTGTATAAAAATGGGTGGAGGTTTTGGTTTTCGTTTTTCTTGTTGAATTTGTGTGGTGGGAGTTGTTTTTGTCCCACTGTCAGCTTGTACGTCATCGTCTTCTGCTAGGATTGCAAAACTGTTTGTTGTATTTTTTGTTGTTTGCTGGCTCAGCCAATAATTTGGAAGTTTTGTTTGTGTAGAACTCTGAGTTTTGTTTCTATGCTTTTTGTTGTTATTAGGCGCTGTACCGAATG
This sequence comes from Leucophenga maculata, assembly GCA_035044805.1. Taxonomy (NCBI): domain Eukaryota; kingdom Metazoa; phylum Arthropoda; class Insecta; order Diptera; family Drosophilidae; genus Leucophenga; species Leucophenga maculata. Next base: position 246,493 of record JAWNNP010000497.1, read on the forward strand.
TACAAGAGCCTATTGGTTTTGTGCAAATGTGTGTAACAGGTAGAAATAATGGTCGGAGACCCCCCAAAGTTACCCCCTTTAGGGTCAGGAGTGATAGAGGAGTCGATATAGCCGTGTTTGTCTGTCCGTCCGTGTGAACGAAAGTATCTCGGAAACGGTAATAGATAGAGACTTCGTGTTTTTTGCATTCGACTAGGATTGCTCCGGAATTTCACAAGTTTATTTTGAAATTTTGCCCCTCCCCCCCTTCCCCATAAAATCACCCCTTAGGGTGAAAATTTCTTCGGCACAAAAAAAATTGAGTGTACCAATATAGAGATAACGTCTCTTTAAGCAAAAATCCAAAAAGTTCATTAAAATCGGATAATAAATGGCGATTTTATAAGCAATTGAATTTGAACAACCCCCCTTTTCTTTTCATTCATATTCGCGCAGTGAGAAGTGGTCATGTGTTTGGTCATAAGCTCGGGAAACATTTAATGTGTTTGTTAGGCGAACTGAACTGGTACAGGGCCTATTACAGTCGGTTACGCCCGACTGAAATTTCTTTACTTGTTGTTGTTTAATTTTATATTTTTATTATATTTTCACATTGCAAAAAATAAAAAAAATAAAAATTCTATATATATAAATATATACATATTTGCGTCCTTTCGGTTGATTTTTAAGTTTGCACTGTGAATTTAAATGTTTGCTGTAACACATCAAAAATTTGATTTTTGTTTGGAGCACTCAAAAAACACGTCCGCTCGTAGCTGAACTTGAATGTTGAATCTACTTTGTTGAACCTGAAGCTATAAAACAAATTTTCTGCTCAATTTCACACTTTATGCTATTTTCTGCTTAGGTTCTATCGCTAAATTTATATCATTTCATCATTTTCATCATTTATATCATTTGTTGCTCGTTTGTATAAAAATGATTAGTCTGTTAATTTAATTATTTTTAGTTAATTTTAATTAAACAGCATATTTGTGCCAGAGTGCTTGAGCCGTCAGAGTGTTCAGTGTTCTATTGCAAATAATTTGATTTTGTAAATATTTTCAAAAATAAAAAGGAATTTAAAACTGTTTAAAAAATGTTTAGGTTAAAAAGAAAAAAATAAATGCAAAATAAACGAATGAAAATTAAATTGCTTTGTACATTTATTCTCTAGTGGCCATGCAGCTTTATTTCTTTTCTATTTCAAAGTGCCTTTTTTTCAGTTGCACCGCACGGAAGTTCGATGCACAAAGCGTGCTTTATTAGGTTATGTTACAGGATGCTGTCAATAATGCAGTCCGGAGTCAACCTTAAAGTAATTAGTGAACCACGCGCAGCCATGGACCCACGCAAAAAAAAAGCAAAACCAAAGCTGCATCAATATCAGACGCATCGCTGGTGAACATGACATCAATTTCCGTGATGTTGTGATAATAGCGGAAAAAGTTTAACGTCAGAGCATACGATGCTGACTATGGAAGCTACACAGAGAAAAGTGTTTCTTAACCAATATTAAAAATGTTTTATTACAGAATTTTTGTTGTGTTGCTTGAAAGGCGAGCCTGTTAAATTTGTATTTAGGATATAATCTTATCTGGAGACATGTGTAATATGTATCTAATTAGTCGTTTCAAGATAAAACCCAGAAAGGAGAACATATTTGAATGGAGGCCGATTTGGAATTATATGAAAAATATTATTAGAATTGAATAAAGTTTTTAACTTAATTTACAAGAAAAACTAATTTCTTACAAGGACGATTATTATGGGTACTACCACTTAGAGATGTGTTGGCACGTTCGTAGTTATCTGAAGAGGGTCTAAATATATAAAGTTGAAGGCTCTGTCGCATATAGTCTTCAAGTTCTCGATGTTCATAGGTCCGTATCCAGACAGACGAACATGTCTATATTGACTCGACTTGTTGTATGAGGCTTATTAGGATTGATGTTAAATACACCAAACTTACCGTTAATAGCTAAATTATTAACAACTTCATTTGATTTTTTCATATAAAACACCAGAAAGGAGGGTAATAAGTATTTACGTAAGATATTTAAAATTTGACGTTTCAATCTAAATTAACAACAACAATAGCAATTCGTCCATGCTAAAGTTCAGTGGGGGTTGGTTCGTATGGTAAGTGTTCTGTAAAATTTACCCAGTTTTTAAAAGCTTCCTTTGGAGGCGAAAACTGATATTCGAACCACAATCAATGTTTTACAGAATTTTTTTTACACAAAAAGATGAAACGAATCAACTTTGACATCAAATTTCATTAATACAAGTAGACTGCTTGCTTAGTAAGCAATACTAACTTAAGTCGAGAAACAATCTATTAGTTCTATTTCCACATTATAGATCAAAATCATTAAAACCAATCATCTAAATCAAATATGTGTGTACTCTGACTTAAATATAAAAAGTATATAAGTAAAATATTTTCACATCGATATTAAATTTGAATTTAAAAATTCTCACCAGTTGGTGTTAAACCGTTGGCAAAAATAGTTGAGCCAAAGTATAAATGAACTGGTTTTTCTGAGTGTAATAGATTTTTTTCCAGCATCAAACATCCTGGCAACCTGTTGCAATTTCATTATATATATTTATGTGAAAATGATGGTACATCATGATGCTTGTTTGCTATTCAAAGTGCTCACTCGCTGTTACGCTATAGTCGCGGACGGTTGTCGTGCTGTGCTCGGGTTGAGTTAAAAATGTTTCGAAACGCGAAGTTAGATAAAAACCACTTTTCTTATTTGCTGTATCCTTTTTTGTTTATTTATAAAATTTTTGGTTTTGTACCCATTCAAATAGGCAACTGCAATCATAATCTCATACCCAAATGGGATATGAAGGCAGTTATTTTGACATTACTCGCGAACACGGCCTTCATAGGTAAAACAAAAGTAGATAATAATGCAATATATTTTTTTTATATAGTGAAATTTACTACAGTTGGCTTCGCTTTCGACTTCAATCATCTTAAGTGTTCCCTTCTCAACTGTGTGCAAGTTTTTGCAGTCTTCTTGCTAGGCCTGCTAGCATTGGTTTCGTCTTGGATATCGTTAAAGGATATGCAGCGTATTTGCAATGCCATTTGCCGCATTGATAACTTCTTGAAGAGTGTGAGTAATGAGTGCTTTGACTATCAGCGAATGCGTCGCAACATGTTTGTGCAACTTTTGGTTGCAGTATCAATTGCCATTATTGTGACTATGGTCAATAGTTTCGTTTTACAACCGGACAGTCGGACAGCCAGCGCGCTAATTTCAAACGGCTATTGGTCTATCTGTTTTTGTCCTATTCTGCTGGCTACACTCAAAGAATTTCAATTTTATAATTTTCTTGTCGTGCTTGAGTCGAAATTTGAACGCGTCAACTCCCAATTGAGTATGCGTTTTACCGAGCACAATGCCAGAAGTCGATTCAGTTCAGCACGTTCTGCACGGGCTGCAAACTATAATGAACCATTAATTTCGGATACAATACTGTCCACATTGGATGAGTTGCAGTATCTACGCAACACTTATTCAATCATTGCGGACAACGTGGATTGCCTAATGCGCATTTCGCATTTTTATCTGCTGCTCTCGACCACCATCTCCTTCGGCGTAATAACCATTCAGAGCTATTATCTATTATTGTTTGCTACGCACTCGCTTGAGCTGAAGACATATGAGGCGCTTTCAATTATGGCCGGCCGCCCGCGGCGGCGGGCGCCTGCCTGGATACTGGTACAGATTGGTGTGATTGCTATAAAAATAAATGCTTGCAATATGATCTCAAAAAAGGTGCTCAACGATTCTTTACCTGATATTTGTAATATGCCAATTGATGACTTCTTTTTTTAGATGTCTGCAACAGATGCAATTCTACAAAAAATTATTCTCGAATCGTGCCACCATAACTTTTTGATTCGCATCATTCAATTATTCGTATTTGAGGTGCAGCAACACAAGAGACGAATAAATCTCAACGGCTTCTGTGCAATAGGCACAAAGTGTTCGCTTTGGGTCAGTATAATATAGTAGAGCTTCCTTTTATATTACAATAATGGAGAAAACAAGAAAAATCTATAACTATGGTGCAACAGAACATACGTCATTAGTGAATAATTATTCCATATTGAAATATAAAAGGGAACTTACGAAATAAATCATTAAATTGTTCTTGAAATATTTCTCTCAAGTATTTTTTAATTTCTTATCTTCTTTTCGTAAGATTGTTGTTGCTGCTCTCATTATATACGTGGTAAGTTTGTGTAAGTTTGTTTCACAAATGCTTGCCAAATTTATTAAAACAATTTTAGAAGACATTTATTTACAAAAAAAATCAAGAATGAAAATGTGAAATGAGAAGTTTAATCAATCTTTGGCTATATAATACGATTTAATGTAAGTTAATATTTTAAGCGTATTCATGCAATTGAATTTCGGAATCTGATTCAGAACTTCATATAAAATCAGATTCTAGAAAAAAATTACTCAATCCCTGGAAAAACAAATTATACAAAAACTGATGTTGAAAAGAAACACTTAAAACAAGCTTGGCTGTACTGGCACACGACAAAACGTAATATATATCTTTTCAGCTTACTGCATTAAAAACAATTTAAGACACCCGATTCAGTTACTCATATGAACAAATCATATTCTGTAAACTGTAAGCAATAGATGTGAAACAATGTACTATTCATTAACTTCTTATGTATGTAAAAGCTATTTAATTCGTAAAATATAAGATACGTGTTTTGGCATACATACACCGTGGATATATCTATGGAGCAGCATACTACTTTCGGTCAAATCTAATTGTCTTAGAAGATTGGATGGAGTGATGACCATCAACTGAGACAAGAATTTTGGTCGTGCTTCGTTAATAAAAAAGATCTATAAACAATGTCTTGTCATGTAACAACTTAAATGAAATGTGAAAGCTTTTATTCGTTAGCACAATATTAGTTCTTAGTTCTGCATAAATATTACCGTGGTAACTATTGGCGTATTGCGTTACTACTTGAAAAAGGCGAATAAAACATTGTAATTGAAAAAATTATTATTGAATCGATGACCAGTTCAACTGAGAATTAAGTTCTGACATGGACTACAATTTATTCTATATGAATGTGTAACACAACACATTTATGCTATAAATGTATGTTTATTTCTAAGATAATACATATGGGCAAATCCCAGAAACAGTCCACCAGCGAACAATTTTTGAAATGAGCCTTTTGTTATTTTCTTTTATGTAGAACAATAGAGTAGATATCTAATTTTAAAAATTTATAACAAAAAAAAAATTTCGATGTTTATAAATACAAAAGTTATTACCAAACCCAACCCAACCTCGGTGTTGTTACTTTTATACCAAAAATTAACATTTTTTCGGTATACATAATATAACATTATTGTTAACATAGAGATCGGACAGATAGCTATATTAAGGTTTGTTTAATTCTCTTCAAATTTTGTATAACAGTTATTATGTTTCTATTTTGGAATAATTAAAATTAGGTATGAAACGTCAAGACCAAGCGTTGTAGCGTGCGTCACGGAAATTAAGGTTTTTTTATATTGTTAGTATAAAAAAATTTTTTTTTTTAAGTCGTCTATAGTTCTAAATCATATCTATTTTTTACTTTTAAGTTGATTTAAAAACAAAGTTCTACATATTTTTTTTTGTTTTTTTTTGGCAATTTAATTTCTGTAGCGTGCGTCACGATTTCAGTTTTGCCTAAAAAGAGCAGCAGTCCGTCCGTCTGTATGAACGAAAGAATCTCGGAAACGGTAATAGATAGAGACTTCGTGTTTTCTGCATTGGACTAGGACTTCTCCGGAATTTTACAAGTTTATTTTAAAATTTTGCCCCTCCCCCCTTCCCCAAAAAATCACCCCCTAGACTAAAAATTTCTTCGGCACAAAATAAATAGAGTATGCTAGTATAGAGGTAACGTCACTCTTAGCCAAAATCCAAAAAGTTCATCAAAATCGGATAATAAATGACGTTTTTATAAGCAATTGAATTTTGCTCAACCAACAACAAAATGCAAACTTCTGGTTGCACAGTACCACAAAATCATTTGCAATCACGAGCAACCAGTTATCACACAATAAATTTGATGTATATTGCTTCCTTAAGCTAATAATCAAAAAAATAAAAAAAAAGCATTCCGTTACCAAAATCTTCATATTTTCCGATGGCTGTGCAAGTCAATTTAAAAACAAATTTATAATGTCAAGTCTACCGCATTTTAGAAAAGAGTTTAACGTTAGCCACTTTGAGTGGAATTTTTTTGCAACTTCCCACGGAAAGGGAGCAGTTGATGGAATTGGAGCTATTGTAAAGCGAAAAGTGTGGCAAATGGTTAAAGCTAAAAATCTAATTCTGAGTAACGCCAACGACTTTTTTAATTTGGCAAAAAAACATATACATGGCATTTCCATTTTATATGTTAGTGGCCGATATATAAGAAATACTACTGGTTTTCTTTCGGAGAGATGGGCAAACATAACGAGCATACCAGGAATAAAAAGCAATTATTATTTTGCATCATTTAATGAAAATGAGCTCGAAATGGCCCTTACGGTAGACTCATTTAAGAAAAAAATTAATTTATAAATTGTTCATTTTTTAAAACATTCATTATTTCATATAAATTCATTGTAAACATATTATATTACATAAATTCATTAAAACATACATATATATATTTCATAACATATTTCATAACTTCATTTAAGTTTCAAAAAATAAAAAGGTTAACAAAATTGAGAGTTAAAGAATTATTACCCAAACAAAAAAAAAAAATTTGGTTCTATTTTCGTAGCGCACGCTACATTTTTTCTACCATGGAAAAAATGTAGCGTGCGTCACGTAACGTGCGTCACAATCGTTCACGGTGTTTGCTAAAAAACCATAAACTTTTTCGACTCCAAATAAGCAAATTCTTAATTCTATTATTCTCAGCTTTATTTTAGATATTGGATTTTGTGTACTTTATTATGCATAATTCGCTAAAAATTACAAATGAAATTGAAAATTTAAAAGTAACTTCCATTTTGTGTAGCGTGCGTCACAACACTTTATGAACAATTATTTCGGAAAAGGTAAAAGTAAAGAAGCTATATTACATGTCATTCGAAAGTACACTTCAATCCCTCTATGCACTATACTAAAGTTCACGGTATATCTTCTAAGAACCCAAAAAAATTTTTTAAAGTAATCTACAAAAGCGTACGAATGTAACGTGCGTCACGCGAGATTTGCCCATATATATATATGATATCATTGTATTAAAATTAAAAATATATGTATAAACCTTAATGCTAAAAAAACATCTTAAAATTGTTTGTTTTAGATCGATTTGATTTGATTGATTGGCAATATTTACATACTATGTTGTTGAACATAGGCTGTTGTACTTCTATGTAACGATGTTTTGTCCTAAATCAGTAACCGACTTCGATATTTTTGTTGTATGCTTTGGTGATCCTATGGAGTTCTGTAGAACTGATCTGACATAACTAAACTATAATAAATTTTCAATCAACTAAAATACTGCCTGTTTAACGAAATTCGTCGCTGATGCGTTTAAAATTCACCCATTAACTATTATACAAAAATTATATTTCAAAAACGAAAACAGAAGTCTGGTTACTGATGCACAAGAATCATTGAGAATATGGAGAAGTCATTCTCAACCCCACTTGGAAGCGATGAGTACATTACCACAGATAGATAAGCGATGGCAGCACCACTAGATAATGATAGTTTTGATGTAGATCGGCCGAATTATAACGGGGTCGAATCGGTTATTAAAAGTTCGGTTATTCAAGAATGACGACGAAGAGGTGGTAAGGAGTATGTACCAACTTTTATGTAAGATATAGTCCATATGAATACATGCCCAACGCTTGGAACGGCGATTAGACAAATAATAAGATTTGCTAAAGAATTAGTTTCGAATGAATGGTTTTGAAAAATGTGCGTTTTTGAGATATCTTTGTTCACGACGACCGGATAGACGGACATAGTTATATCGCCTGGACATCAGATGCTGATCAAGATTATATACCATACTTTATAGGGTATGCTACGCCTCCTACAGCCTGTTACAGCCTGTTACATACATTTGCAGAAACTTAGTATACCTTTGTTCTTACAGGGTCGTGTATTAAAACCCAAAACGTGCTGTCAGATTGTATGGGCGGCATATCAATATGTATACTTTATCTGCTCTATTATAGACTAGCTGTACCCGGCACGCTTTGCTGCGCCCAGTAAAAATTATATTCATTACACAATATATTTTCCTCCTACTTGACTCCAAGCACTTTTCCACTTCTTCCAGCAATATTCAAAACCGATAAACCAAATATCTTTTAAACTATGAAACTTTATTCTCTTTTCTTAACTTGATGACTTCATCCGATCCCATTAACATGTATACCAAATTTTATCCATGTACTTCAAATGGATGCAAAGATATGTTTAATATTTTGTATCGTTCGTATGTATCGTTCGTCCCCATACCTCGAATAGATGCAAAGAATTTTGTTTATCGGCTGTATGGGGGGTGGGGCATAGCCCCTCCGATTTTGACCAAACTTAACGCGACTACTTTTCCCGATCCCATTAACATGTGTTATAAATTTCGTCCCCATACCTTGAATAGATGCAAAGATGTGTTGAATTTTGTTTATCGGCTGTATGGGGGGTGGGGCATAGCCCCCTCCGATTTTGACCAAACTTAGCCTATGTTACTCAGGGTGATTGTAGCTTTCCAATGGTGAAAAAATCGACACAGTAGTTTTTGAGTTTACTCATTACAAACACACACACAAAAAAAATTTTTCCTCTTTATAATCTGCTTTATCATAGACTGGCGGACACAGATAGAGCGCCTCGTTTGGTCGGGCGTAGCAGTAACACTAGTTCAGCTGTCAGTCATTGACTTTAAGTTTTTAGTGCAATCTCCCAATTGGTTCATGTGCAATAAACTTGTTAAACAAATCAGTGTTTGGTGTATTTAATGATTAAGAAGCTGTTACAATCGCGAAGATTGCCTTAAATTTCCGTTTACAAAAGAAATTTCATAAGTCGACAATATAAAAGTGCCAGCGACTACTGTTGCCACCTGCCAACCTAACTCTCATTCTATTATTTTTCTACTTTTACTCTTTAATCACTCTGCACGGATGTTTGATGCACAAAGAGCTCTCGAGGATTGTTTATTTAAGGAGGCTGCATGCAATAACGCCGTCCAGTATCAACCCTAAAAGCGATTAGCCAATGAAAAATAAGCAAAACAAAAGCGTAGACATATCAGCTACACTGGGAAAAATTAGTTAACATAAAGAAAAATCTTTAACTTCGGTGGAATCGAAGCTTAAATACTTTTTGCATTTGGTCTAGGGCTTGGGCTTACTTAGCAAGCTTTTTCGAAACATTTGAAGCCAAAGATTTTATGAAATTTACCTTTGCGGATAATATAGATCGCATAATGCCCCGTATCGCCTCGTATCTGGTGCTGGTCATCATCGTCTCGTTTGCCGTAATTAGCATTCAGACCTTTTATCTATTATCATGCGTAATATACTCATTTGAGCTGAAGACATTTGAGATGGTATCTGGATTATATTGTTATAGGCAACCTACTGATCTGTTTGCAGTCGGTGGCAAGACAAAAAGATAGATGGTAGATGGCATACGCCATTAAAATTTATAGTGTAGAGTCCCCACAGTATTTATCAAGCATTTTCTTAATCGCACACGAAATTCACTTTTTTTCATTTCAGTTAAAATTCTTTAATTTTTCTGCTTTCAATGACTGTCAAACATAAACTAAATAATGCATTTCCCACAACATTTTATGCTAGTCTGTACACATATGGCAGCTGCGCGGGATATTCAACCACGAAAAACTCAATCATGGTAAAAGTTGAGAAAAGTATTCGTAACTTCATAACAATTTTCACACATTTTAATGGAAAGGACTAGTTGTGTTCGGTAGAGAATAAAAAATATAAAGATAAACAATTAAAAATATAAAAATAATTTCTCCAATTATATCTGTACTGAACTGTCCGACGTAACAGAATGACTTGAGAGTTTTCCCTATTTCAATATCTATCTGTCTAAATATGCAAATAGCTGATTAATTTTCGATTATATGTTCTATTATAAAGGGTTTAATTACGAGTATGTCACAGATAATATCGACATTAATCTAATTAACTAGACAAAGCATGTCTGCGCTTAGGAAAACCAGAAAACCAGAGGAAATGGCAAATGACAGCAACAAACCTATGCAATGTTGTCGCACATCAAACACATATACAAATCATTATTGATACTGCTAAACAGAAACAGGTTGCCTGTATTGCCTCGCGAATCTCTATAAATTGTCAACCATTTGATGCAATCGCCATGGAAATTGCTTACACACCCTGTCGACCTTTTGCACAGAGCATGCATGTCAACATACATGTGTCCGTATACGTCAGCGTGTATATATAAGAAAGGCAACTAGCACGTATAGCACGGATGTTTCATGCGAAAAGTGCTACCTACTTATTAGGTTATGTTTGCAGGATGCATGCAATAATGCAGTCCACTATCAACCGTAAGCAAATAAGAAAAACATGCGCAGCAATGAGGCATTGAAAAATAAGCAATGATGCTGTACTGATGGAGAATGGAGAATGTAGCGACAACATCAATGATGCTTTACATATCAGCTACACTGCAAAAAACTAGTTAACGTAAAGAAAAATCGTTTACTTTG